>JACVVK020000378.1:415000-455000 GCA_018292915.2 Batillaria attramentaria
GCCAAAGTTTTTTTTGTGTGTTTTTAGGTTTCTCTCTCTCTCTCTCTCTCTCTCTCTCTCTCGATCCTTTGGGGGGGGGGGGGGAGGGGATAGGTCGGGGTAGCCATTCTGCTTATTTTTTTGTGATATGAAAAATTATTTATTTGTGAAATGAAAAAATATTTATTTGTGAAATGAAAAAAATATTTATTTGTGAAATAGTAAAAAAATATTTCTTTGTGAAATGAAACAATTATATTTTGTGTGAACTGTGTGTGTGTGTGTGTGTGTGTGTGTGTGTGTGTGTGTGTGTGTGTGTGTGTGTGTGTGTGTGTGTGTGTGTGTGTGTGTGCGTGTGTGTGAAATGAAGAAATTTAATACTGTCATCCTATCATTTTGTCAGCTAGACATTGACTTGTACGGTCCGTCAAAATAGTGCGAGGACGTGTAAGGACGTGCAAGAAAGAGCAAATACCTCTTGAATAATTATAACTTTTTTTTTTTTTTATCTGCCTCCGTTTTCCCTTTTGACTGGCCAGACTCAGTCATGTCCGCGTTTGCTGGGGACACGGTAACCCGCTGTGAGACTTCTGACATCACTTTTCCATGGCGTGTTACTAACACAGACTGGGATGACAATGGTACATTCCGTTGGACTAGAAAGGTACTCTCTCTCTCTCTCTCTCTCTCTCTCTCTCTCTCTCTCTCTCTCTCTCTCAAACAAGTCACCTCTTCATTTAAAGACGTTATTACTTAGTATCATTACTAGGTTATATATAGAGAGACTTCTGTTTTCGAACCGGCCGCCTGTGCACTAGAAATAGTGTACCTTAGATATTAGTAAAGCTCTGAATGCAACACACTGGCGTTTGGATGGCCGTTCAGACCAAAAACAAAAAAAAAACTCAGCCGTCCGGAGCTACAAGGGTGGGGTGGGTGGGTGTTTAGGGGTTTAACGTCCTTTTCCACCACATTGGGTGATATCAAAGACGGGACAACGATGAAAAAGCCAGCACAATATTTAGCCCCAGCCGGGATCGAACTCACGACCCGAGCATTAGAAGTCCAACTCTCTACCATTCGACCACCCCGGCTCCCCGGAGCTACAAGGTCGATTGTCGTATACGACACACCTAATTCAGTTTGTCTTCTTCTTTAAAACTATGGGTACTTCTGCACCTATGATGTCCAGCGAGGGTTTTGTTGTTGTTGTTGTTGTTGTTGTTTTTGAAAGTATGGGTGTTTGCATCTACGATGTATGGCGTGGGGTTCTTCTTCAGTCTTCGAAAGCATGAGTATGTTTGCACCCACGAAGTACGGCGCGCAAGTTTTACGGCGAAGGTCAATCTCTCTGCTTTGCTGTAGCTCCTGGGTGGAGGAGAGGAAGAACTTCTAGCAGAAGGCAACGTTATTTCTCCCAACATTGTGGACAACGACTCGACCGTTGTTTTCACTCATGACAAGCGCTTCGTGTTTGGACCCGCGTACGCTCTGACCATGGCCAACATCAGCCTCAACGACACGGGCAACTACACATTGACGGTGGATCTGGTGAAGAGAGAGGAACGAGCGCCCACGCGTGACTCCAACACCGTGTCGCTGACGGTTTATGGTGAGCTCTCTCTCTCTCTCTCTCAAAAAATTAGGCTGGGGAATTGCTGAGGAAAACAGAGTCAGTGAAACCTAGGCCTGTGTCAGTGCAGACGGAGCGCAGCGCACTGCTGGGGGAGGGGGGAGGGGGGCCGCGTGGACGACGTCCCCCTTCAGAAAACAAAGTTTAGCATACTTAAAGGCATTTAGTAGCCTCTCCTAGCAACCAAAAACTAAACTTGAATTAAAAATGTTGCCTTGGTGCTGACATGCAAGTGTTCAAAAATTAAGTTAGACAGTCCAATATGGCATCGCATGTATCATGATACATTACTGTGTGTGCAACACACCCCCCCCCCCCCCCCCCGCCTTTATTCGGCTGAAACTTAGAATTTTTTTCTGAAAGGATAGGAAATTTGGCTGAAAATTGCCAAACTATGATGACTGAAAATGGCTGATATATAAATTAATTTAATTTCATGTATTTGTTTGACTCAGTTCCTACCAAGTACGTTTAGGGTTGTGCACCTGTGGCCGCATTGAAAACAAAAACAAAAACAAAAAACAACCAAACAAACAAACATAATTTATGTCTGCATGGATTTACATTTGGCTCGGTGGGACTGTTGCACTTTGATTATACTCGTATTTGCTGCCATGAGCCGTCAGGGAACCGGTAATCTCAGTTGCCTGATTTTCGCATACAGGGCCACTGAGTTCCGAAAACGAAGAGTCAAAAAACGTGGGATACTCTTGCGCGGTACCAAATGTGCTATTCCGTGTCAGCAGCTTCTAATTATGCGTTTACTTATTATGCATATTATGCTTTATTTTATTTCATGATTCAATTTTTCTCCTTATTTTGATTTTTTTTTTTCAGAATAATACGTTTTTCTGCTCTTGCTCTGTGCCGGTCAGTGTGTGTGTGTGTGTGTGTGTGTGTGTGTGTGTGTGTGCCGGTGTGTGTGTTTTACGGTGGGTTCGACACCAGCTTGAAAATAGCCACCAGCACCACCACCGACGTAAATAACTACTACTGCAAGCCATCATGATCATCAGTACATTGTCACGGTTTCCAATGCGAGTTAGCATTAACATCTTATTTCGTTTGATTTTATCTCATCTTACTGGCATTCAGACGCAGAGACTAGAGAAACGTCAGGAAACTACTAACTTCACAGGCTGATTGTTCAGTTGAGGTTTCTTCATACACTGACATTGTGCAGCTCTCCCTAAAGAGATAACCGATGGCCCTTTCCAAATCATCCTTCAACATTGGGCGTTGAGACTCAACCCTGACGGAGCTCAGCAGTGGACCGTGCAGTTGTCGTGTGGGAGGTTGACAGGTGTTGCTTATCCCGACTTCACCATTCTCTGGACGGTAAGTTAGGAGTAACAGAACCAAACAGAGTACGTTCAAATCAGTGGTGGATTTAATGTGGTGCTTGTGTGGGTCAGTTTTATGTGGTGCTTGTGTGTCTGCGCCGATACTTACCAGACGGCAAGCACCCCACACAAAAATAAATAAATAACTAAAAAATTAAGTAAAAGAAAAAAAAAATCAGGGTAATGACTGCCAGGTTCATTACTGATCACTGATCTCGGTTGATACCAACTTGAACGCAATGTACCCCTTCCCTTATTTCCTAGAATCTTACCGCTGGTTGATTCAGTACTGTTATGTTTCAAAGACTAAGATGACATCAGTTGGGTTGCTGTTTCAAACTGGTTACACTCCACCACAAACATTCATAGTCATGCCTCTTGTCTGGTTCCACGTCAGATACGAAATGTAAAACTGAGTTGAGCTGTCTTGTGCGCAGCGCCAAAAGAGGTAAATTTTAACATACGCATCTTCCAAGACCATAAATAATACATGCCATGTGACATAAAATTCCGGGCTTCTGATTTCCCAGCTTACTATTTACCGTGTCACTGTTAATTCTAACAAATGTATTTGTAACAGTGATAATCAATTTGATCAATATCACTGTACTTGCCCAGACACCATCCGGCCGGACCCTCAACAGTACCTCACACGAAAATGGAACATTCCATCTGACGGTACCCCTCCCCCTGGAGTACGGCCACTACAGCTGTCGACTGCATGAAAATAAACTTGGTCGAGCAAGATGCGGGGATACACACGCCTCCATTGTGCTGACTCAGCAGCAGGCTCGGACGATAATCACAAGATCTTTTCTCCATTACTTTGACACGCTCAACACTTACATGAACGATTAGTTTAACGTTCGGTTTCAAGACTGTACATCGCTAGATGAATCTAGTATTAATTTTGTGTTCAGTAGTTCATCTTTTTTGTGACAGACGGTTTTGTGGTTGTCTGAATTTTCAAGTTTGTGTAATTGTTGGAAACCTGTTTATTATGTACCTTTGCTGCAGTAAGGTAACTTGAGAGGCAATAACGTTGAAAATGACGTTTCATCTTTAAATTTAGACGTGAGGCCATCACAGTATAAATATTTTAGGGTTGAATATCTGTGCAAATCGGATTTCGCAGGAATCATTTCCTTCGCCGATCTTAATCATCGTTCACTAGATGGAGACGCCAGTCGCACGCACGAATGCAGGCGCCCTCCGAAGATCTTCCAGGTCGCCATACAGGTTGACACTCAGCGCAAATGAGCTGGGAGCTGGTCTCGTTTCCAAGGAGGGACAGTCTTAACTGAGTGGGCTTGGATATGTGGTCCAGAAACGCGGAGACTCTCCTTTTGACGATCCTGCTGTGTTGGATAAGTTGGATGTTTTGTCTCCCCTTTCTTGGCTGGTTCATGCGCTCATGCATCGGATGGTCAGGAAATATGGCTTATCCTATCAGAGCATTTTGTCATCATTGACCATGAGTGTTAACTTTAATGATGTGAAGTACATGTAACACCATCAGCCAATAATGTGACTGCTTTCATTGGCCAAGGATTCCTGTGAAATCCAGAGAGACGACTTATGTAATCCCATTCATTAGTTACAGGTCATAGCATGCGACATCAAGATGATTTTGATTACAATCAATCTGTTCATAACTACACACACAGAAACACACACACTCACTCACTCTTGTCAAAGAAGATCAAAGACCAAGTTGGTGCAATCCTTGACTTTATTTCTGATATGAACAACCACATTGAATCTGTGCTGTTCAAATTATGGTAGTCAAGAAGCGTTTTCACTCTCAATTTTACCAGAATCAGCATGCACTGGTGCTGACTTGTCAGCTCTTCCATCACTTCTCCAGTATGATCACCGCCCTCAAGATCCACGATCTGTTGCAGTGCACCTGAAAATCATGCAACAAGATGCCAGATTTAGTACACAGCCCTACGTGATTCCTACCTGGACATAAATAACGAAACACACTTGAACATTCACCAGTAAAACCACAGAGTCAGAGGTTTCAAACAGATATCTGTTCAACTAAAAAGTGAACATGTCACAATGTCTACAGATACATGTATGCCATCTGGTACTTACTTCATTGGCAATTGAGAATACACACTACAGCCTTCTCACAAAATAATTTAAAATGTGATCGTAAGCAGTCTCAGACAGCCATCTGGCCTGTGTTGGTCTCCGAGGCGAGACCGGTGCTGGTGGGTTCAGCCAGTTACGGCTCCAACACCTTTGCCCCTCTCTCTCAACACTAAAGTATCATCACTGACATCACTCAAATCATCATTCACACCTCACTTTATAATGGTGGGAAATGCAATAGTGCTGCTATTACTCATCCCCTAACCAATGACATCTGTCAACACTGTCTTACAGAAATTTGGCAGCACCTTCCAGTTTCACAGACAGAACACACAGTCGTAACATTAATAAATGTAGTGAGATTATAATAATAATTAGACCATGACATGCAATATCTACAGAAAGCTTGCACAAAATGAAAGGCACATTTCCTCTCTGCTTGTGAAAGTTTATCAGTTATCACCATCCACTGACAAAATCTCCCTATATTCAACTCTTGTGACTAACACTTCGCCACCCTCCATTTTACATAATTTTGATAATTGACTAGCATAACGTGAATAACTCTCAATCAGCCAATGTGCATGGTATTAGCAATTTACCTGTGTGAAAGGTCAGTGGATGTCATCTTGCAGCAGGTGGGCAGCAGTTCTGTTATTTCCACTGGCACTGCACCTTTGTCCCACTTGGTTGACTATGCCGATTCAGGACTCCAGCAGCAACTCTGTATGTGTAACAGTTCCATCAGTGCAAAATCATACGGCACACACTGAATGAAACCAGCCAATCATGAAAAGGGAAAATGCACGGTGAAGCCACTCCTTCATAAACAGTTTCTTTCTTTCTTTCTTTCTTTCATAGGTACATATTTGGTACAAACAGCAGTTTTAAAGGAAATTATCAGCAGCAGATGCTCCACTATGCATTTCCCGTTTTCATGATGGTCAGGGCATCACATGTAAGTAGCCTTTCATCTAGCAAGGTTAAAATATATCACTTCCGAAATGTTGATGTTCTCATACCATAAACAATTACCGACTTTCCAAACAAAAATCTTACTGCCACACTAGTTTGCTATCTCTCCACTAGGGTTATGGGAAGACAAAGCTGTACATACTATACCTGCCCTCAAATAGGTACTGAGTGGATTTATATGACGAGTTCAGTTGCCCTGCGGTCCTCACTAGAGTTGCTAGCTGGGTCCTTCACTATAGCTGACCACTGTTCCTTGCTAGCCTGTCTTAGCTAGTTGCTGTGGTGCCTACGGTACCTGGCATGGTCCTGCACTTTTTTCCACATGAAAATCTTGCATCTCACACGCCAACGCTCTCAACATATAGCTAGGTTTACAGTACACCGACTACACTCAGACGGACAGACTGACAGACAGTAGCAACAAGTAGCGAGATACACTGACCACATTGCCATACAAAGCCACTTAGTGCTTGATTACGAAAGCTCATTCCATTTTTTTTTCCTCCTGGCTACAATGCAGTTTGTCATTTTACCTAGCAACAAGGAATAAAACCTCCCATGACAAAATGAAACTGTAGCAATTTTTAAAAGACCAGTATCAGTGTTAGCATATGAAAAATAAAAGACAAAAGACTGATGGTGTTTGTGTGTATGACATATGAAAAAGGTTTACAACTGGACTGACTGGCACGACAATTTGCAACCTACCTTTATGCTTGTGTGCTTATGTGTATGCTTATGTTTGTGTGGAAAGGGAGGAGCAAGCGAAGTTTAGACCTCGCCACACGTAACTCCATAAATTAGTGACACACTGTCCACCAATACACCTACACAATAACACTACCAAACTCTGGGACACAAAGACTTACGTCGGTACCAAGATTATTTTAATCGTCAAATTGTAAGATACAGAAACAGTATAATGTATACTGTACAACTAAAATTCACGACACGAAAACATCACTGATGTCATTCTGGTGAACCTAGAGTACATCGATACAAACAAACAAGTACACCACAACATTGAAACATTGAATGCTTGGAAGGGAAGCTGGCTGGGGGGAGGCTCAGATGTTCAGCGAGATAACTCGGGAACAGAATACAGTCCAGGAGAACTAGCACAGAGACATCCTACGATATCCTTGCCGAGATGCAGGATGTTATAACGCGACGAGTTATGAAGGTGGTCTGAGGCTACAGGTGAATGAGGAGATCCTGCACAACTGCCTAGCCTGCACTTTCTGCCTGCCTGCCTGCCTGGTGCCTACACCTTCAATCTGCCTGCCTCTCTTCTAGCTGTCTGCCTTCTTCTCTCTCTCTGCCTGATGTTGTGGTCACAGAGTAGTAGTACTCTATCTGAGCCTGCCTTGACGATACAACCAAACATACATTATAGAACCATACACTGTATGAAAAGCTGGTTAGAATGAAACAAAACCAAAGCCATCAACTACATGTACAATTTAAACTGTCAACTGCAAGTACAACCCCTAGCATTTATGGAATGGCCTGCAACAATTTATCTCCGAGGTAGGCTAGTTCCTTGCCTGAATAGATCTACATTTGATCTATGTGAGTTTAACCAGCTACGTGTTATAGTACTCCCTATACGAACTGACAAAGGAATTCCAAATGCCATTCGTAACACTTACCTCAACAGCATTCCCTCAAACCAAGCCAGCTGCCATTTTTCAGCGCCTGCCATAGCCGCCGCCACCACCATAACCACCGCCTCCGCCATTACCGCCGCTGCCATAGCCAGCTGCAACACAATCACAACAGTGCAAAACCCTGTGCAAACTGAAAACAGAACACACACTGTACTTAAATGAAAGGAATGAATAAACAGAAAAAGAAATCTGCGAGCACTTTAAATGGCATCCAGATTAGACACACACAGTTACAAGCCGACAGACTGTCACTGAGCCAACAGAACTAGAAACACATCTGTTCCAAAGCAAAAGTTGTCTTCCATGATCTGTACAAAGCAGGCAGTTGAAGTAAATGGAGTGCAAGACGTGAAACCACAAGACAGCAAGATTACTCAAATTATAATCAAATTGGCCAGACTACGGTCAGAACAGTCAAGCAACTCACATCCATAGGGCCCTTGTCCTCGTGACATGTAGCCACCACCCCCTCGCATGGCACCGCCACCATAGCTGTTGTCATAGTTGGAGCCAAAGCTGCCGCTGTTCCATCCACCTGAAAGTGAAATGCAAATGGTCTCATGAAGACAACAGACACACAGTGTACCAAAATGGACAGCTGCTAAACAATGAGGCCAGATCAACAATGTTGTCTTGTGTGAAAAAGCAGTCTCAGACAGCCATGTGGCCAGTGTTGGTCTCAGAGATGGAGCTTGTGCTAGTGGGTTCAGCCAGTTACGGCTCTAACACAGTTGCATCCCCTCTCTCAACACACTTTTATCATCACAGACTTGAATTCATTTCTTGCAAAGTGGCCCCAGTGCATGTAAAGGTGCACCTGGAGGGAAAAGCCTGTGTTAAACTCACCTCCACCGCTTCCTCCGTAGCCACTGTTGTAGTCATTGTAGCCACCGCCACCACCACCTCCATAGCCGCCACCACCGTAACCACCTCCGCCATAGCCTCCCTGACCACCGTAGCCACCACCGCCATATCCTGCAATTCCAAACAACTGTCAGTCATCTTGCCAATTCTGCAGCGTGTAATGGCAAATGACAGCACAGCAAGTCCATGACAGCATTTTAGAGGAAAAGGGGCGATTTTACGGGAGAAGACACCGATAATGGCCCTTTTCCTCAAATGATGTCACTGGACTTACTGTGGTTTGTCATTAAAAAGCAAAATGCGATTGCAAACAGAATATCAGTACGATCTCAGCAACACCATCTAGAAATCTGAACTGATGGTCATTCAAAATTTCACTCTGAGAGTGTAATGCAGAGGCTGAACAGGTTGTAAACCGGCGCATTTTTTTTCTTTTTCTTTTTTGTCGTCTTGTTTTTGGTGATAAACACCTTGCTGACCGTAGCCACCTCCATATCCGCCGCCGCCACCACCTCCATAGCCACCATAGTCTCCACGGCCTAAATGAACAAAAACACAACAGCTGGTTTACTCTTAGTTCTATGAGGCTTTAGCTACATCAAAAACTGTAGTTACCTGAAAACAGACTTTTATTAATTGCTGAATCCAAATTTCCCATTTACGAGACAAAGGATTACTGAACTGAAATATCCGAGAGTTCTCACTTCTGACTTTTTAAGTACTTGTGTCTGAGGCGTGTCACTGCAGATTACAGAAAATCTCGCCGTTTAGACAGTTTCAGTGAACAAAACTTTGAAAGGAGTGATGGCAATTCTGATTTTTCACTCACCTCCTGGTCTACCACCGCCACCACGTCCGCCGCGGCCACCACCACCACCTCCACCTGTAAAAGCATCAAACTATTTTGTCTATCCATATTAACCAAAAGCTACACGTGAAAATGTAGCAGTACACTAATTTACACACATCACGATCTCTAGTCTTAGCAGTGAAAAACTTCAAACTAGTGAAAGGTCTAAAGACATAGTGCACTTCTGTCACTTCACAGATCTCAAGTCACCTTTAGTGAAAAAACTTCAAACTAGTGAAAGGTCTAAAGACATAGTGCACTTCTGTCACTTCACAGATCTCAAGTCACCTTTAGTTTTGGGGGCTTCTGTTGTTGTTGGTTTGTTTTCTTTGTTGTTTTTCTTTTTCTTTTTTTTAGTTTTGGGGGTTTTACTGAAAACTTTACTGAAAATTGCCCACTGTTCTTTGTAGCTGTCTACTAATGTACACTGTGCAAGAACTTACCACCCATCTGATCCTGGGGCATAGCTTTCTTCACCTCCACATTCCTGCCATTCAGCTTGTGTCTCTTTTTCACTGCAGAAATAAATCAAAGATGGCATGACGCAATGTGTCATACACAAAATACTGTGATCTGTCCTTGATTTAAAAACAAAATAAAACATTAAAAAAAATCACAAGCCAACCTTGGTCACCATCTACTTGGAACTTAAGTTTGAGCATTATCATACTACTACTACTACTACTACTACTTGGTTTTCAAGATTTATGTTAATGTGGAGAAGTAAAGGATCCAACTTACAAACACATTTGTCCACGTAGTCGTAGTCAGTGAATGTGACAAAGCAGAAACCTCTCGTCTTCCCTGTCGCTTTGTCTGTGATCATTTCAATTTTTTCAATTTCACCCAATTCACCAAACACTTCCCGGACCATGTCCTCTGTTGTGTCATCTTTCATTCCTCCTACAAACATCTTCTTCACTGACTGCTGTGACCCTGTTTCCTGCAATAATACAGAAACATGAATTTCCTTTCTTTCTGAACTAAACGCAGGTTGGTATACATGTATATAAAATGTTTAAAGAAAGTTCTTAAAAAGTTACATCAATTCGTGCGCTCATGGCGAGTCATGCACTAGTCTTTGGGTACTGAAAACATCCCATCAGCAAGCTACACATGTACAACTATGTTCAGGTAAAACTTTGTTATCCTGCACAAAGGCTTGCTAATCTGAAGAACCAAATACCCAAGTCTAGTTTATCAAGTCTGATATCCCACCTCTCTGGGCATGGCGCGTTTTGTTTCCACCTCTCTGTTGTCGATTGTGTGTGGTCTGTTCGCCTGGGCCTGGTCAATTGACTCGGCATCTTTGTATGTGATGAAGCCGAAGCCCCGAGATCTCTTGCTCTGTGGATCTCGCATGACAACACAATCGACAATTTCGCCCCACTCTTCGAAGTGTTCTCTCAATCCTTTTTCATCCGTCTCGTAGCTCAGACCACCAATGAAGAGCTTGCGGAACTGTTCTGCATTGGGATCAACATATCCATCCTGATCCCCACCTCCTCGCCTTCCACCACCACCTCGGCCACCACCACCTCCACCACCGTAATACTGCAAAAAGGAAATTACATAAACTTTTTCAGCCTTTTTTTTTTTTTTTTTTTTTTTGGGGGGGGGGGGGGGGGGTTTCAAGCTCCTAACCTATTAAAGTATTATTAATAATTAACTTATTTCCAGCTGATGATGGATACTGTCTGAAAGAGATAGGCTGGTGATTTCTGAATCCGTGTGATGTATCAGTGTGTGCCTGTCACAGTTTCAGTTCAGGAACAAAGGAGGGTCACACGCACGTAAGCCACTGAACAAATTCTGTTTCAGTATTTTCCAAAGCACAAAATCATATACTAAGCCTTGAAAAAGGCATAAACTGACCTGATTTTCCCCCCATACGGATCTTTAGTTTGAATTCTAGACGCGTGCCTATTTTTATAAGGGCGAGGCATCCTTTTTCGGAGATATGCGTGCATTTTTTTAGGTCTACACGTGGTGTAATGTGTTCCGAGTTGTCCGCCATACACAGATTTTACGACTGTGGTCATAGTGCTCTGCAGCAGCGATATTAAATGTTTCTCAACTGTCGACACTCGATTTGAGAACAGAAATGGACTGCGACAAAGGAAAAAGCAGGCCTACTCTACCGTCCAGCACAACGTGGCGTGGGTTGCAACCGGCGAAAGCTGGGTCACAAACACACACTAACCCCAACTTAAAAATGATTGATACTACTGTAAAATTTAATGATGATAACTATTATGGTGTTATTAGCAAACTTACTGGCATGATTATAAACTTGGGAGCGTCGAGATATCGGCAAGCAGTTGATACGTTTGACAATCGTACGCAGTTTCTCCGGCTTTCGCAGAAGATAATCAGGTCACGTGACGCACTTTTGCATGATGGGAATCATTTTTTGAAGAAAAAAAAAAACTTTCATCAACAGCAGCTGCCAATAATTTTTTTATTTGTATTATACAGCTACTCCTGTTTGATCAAAATCATTCGAAAAATGACTAGTCTGAAGGGAAAATTAACAGTTTGGCTACTTCGGCTATTTCCGTGATTACCGCAAATAGCCGATGATCACTACAGATAAAATATGGGACGCCGATTGCACTAGAACAGTTACCGGTCGGTTTCTCACGCTTCTCGGTAAACAGGCAGTCCCAAGGTCACTCTGTGACACACTGCTAAAAACAAGAATCCCGTATGCACCCATGTGAAACAAATTCTACACTCAAGAGAAATGTAACCCTGTTATAAGTGGAATCAGCCTGGCCAGCTCTGGTTCCCCCACAACCACCAAATGAGATAAAATATTAGCAGTTCCTCCACAGTTGTTTTGTTTCAGTTTTATGTTTTCCCACAGACTCCACAGTCTGCAGTTTTAATAGAAGAATAAACCGTGAGCCATGAGGTTACCACCAGCAAAGAGAACAGAAAGCAACAGGGTGTTACATGAAACTCAGTGTGGCTAAGACAAAGATAATTTAAAAAAAAACAAAACAAGACTTAATAACTGGAAAACTCACATGCAAATAAACAACAAGAAAAGAACAGACAATGTCTTTATTTTCTTTTTCTACAACAACATATGAAATGCTAGATACATTCTTTTCATGTTGTTTATCATAAACTGTAATATCACCAGTCACAGAATTGTAGAGCTTGACCGTAAACGGCGGTGTATTGTTGTAAACTCTGAAGTTCCTAAACACAAGCAGATCTGATTTGCACTATTATCTTCTACCCATGTAAATTAAAGAGAATCACAAAGCTTGGCCAAAACTATTTCAAATGTCCCGTTCGCTTAAAAAAAAACTAAAAAAAACAAACATTATCAGCTCCTCATGTAAATGCATACATGTAGTTTTGACCATTTTGGACACCCACATTATCTGCTCCTCCTGTCTATGCATACATGTAGTTTTGACCGCATTATCTGCTCCTCATGTCTATGCACACATGTAGTTTTGACCGCATTATCTGCTACTCATGTCTATGCATACATGTAGTTTTGACCATTTTGCACACCCACATAACTACCTAAACTGTTAACAGCTCACCATACATGTACTGTCTCGTTTAAGAGGGTTCACAGCATACTGCGTACCAAAGCCTTTTTCAAAATTTCCTGTACGTGCATCATCAAAACAACATGCAGATAAACTGCATGTGCAGATTTCAAACTGATTACAACACAATGGCTTTTACAGGTGTTCACAGTCTGCAGTTCAGTGGACATGTACCAGAAGTCGCAAAAACATACAAATGTTGAATGTGAACAACTTTTTTGTGTGGGTCGCTAAAATACCTAAATATTGATAAAATGTTCTGACAAATACATGTAATTTGGCTTCACGGTGGGTTTCTAACTGGTGATTTCCAGTATCTATGGAAAAATGTTGATGTATTTGCATGAGAACATTGTTAACAACAATAAAAGTGTACCATATTGCAAGACACAAACATATACAATGTTACACAAAAATTCACTTTTCCAGATCAACACTTCTTCTCTGAATGCTTTGATTACACGTAGGCACCATTAGAACTGAACATGTGAAAAGCCTCATCTGATGACCATGTATGTATATCATCAGGCAGGATGCCGAGACAAGTTATTTTGTGACTCATCATAAGTACATGTACCAAAACTGAAAAACCGAATGTACTAGTGAAATAAACAACAGCAAACAACAAAAATAGTCTCTGTGCTTCACATACAGAGTACAATATCATGCATATGAATGTACTTAACATAACTGACACATTATAATTATGTACATAAGTGTGAAACTCCAAAAACAGTACCACGAAAAAGAATGTGCTATCTAAACGTCAATACAGGCATTGAATAGTAGAATTTGAACTTGGTGGTAGTTTTGGTCATGGCAATTGAGGCGGGAGGGGGGTCCTTTTTTGTGTACGCCGGGGGGAGGGGGGGGGGTGTATATGAAGGCACATAAAGTTGTGTTACTGTGTCATCTGTTGTATCCGTCTGTGGCAATGACACAGAGTTTTAAGTACTATTAAACTGGAGCCATTCTGGAATGCCACAGCTTTTTTGTTTCCAGTATTGATAACTGTGAACTGAACTGAAGAGATGTGGCAGTATACATATATACACACAAAGCGTACCGTTTCGGACATCTTGAAGCAACATATTTGTGCACTGTGACAAGACTTTCACTTCGAACATAACTCAAACCTTGTACATGTATCTGACATCAGTTACTGTTCATGACTACTTTGGTCATTATTCCAATTCCAGTAAATGGATATACGGTTGTCGCAGAAAATTATCACTTTCATGGAAGCTTGATTGAAAAGTACAGGTGTCAGAGAACACAATATAAAATTATACAACAAAATCAATGACAAATTTCAGGAAACATGTACACCTTACATAATATTTACACGATACAAGGATAATGTCGGGGCAGTCGGTGGTCTAGTACTTAAGAGACTTCGCCACCAATGTGAGAGGTCAGGTTCGTATGTGGCACCATTCATTTGGGCCAATCGTCAGGGGTTTTCTCCGGGTACTCCGGCTTCTTTCCCCTCTGCACTGGAAAAGCTCAGCCCACAAAATTTGAAAATAAATGCAATTCTAAATTCCTAAACTTAAATAGCCAAGTTAACCCTTGTGTGTTCATATCCAGTGTGTGAGAGAATGTGTGTGATTCAAGTGAGCGTGAGTTGCATTCAGCTCGTGGCGCTTTGAGCCAATTCAAGAAATTGAGGTTAAGTGCCTACACAATTTGAAAGTAAATACAATTCTAAACCGGCCCCCGTAGTGTAGTGGTTAGCACTTCAGACCATGGACCAGGAGACCCGGGTTTGAGTCCCAGCCGAGGCAAGCGGGATTTTTCCTACCTAGGTCAGCTCCTACCCAGGGCGGGTGTGCTATGATCCCAATGGGGAGGCTGTTGCCACACAGCCGAGCTTCACCCACTTCACGGGTGCGACTTTGGGGGTGCTTCCCTTGGTATGACATGTCTTATGATGTGGATGATTACACGGCTGGCACCGCAGATTCTGTAGTTCCCGAGCGTGGTTATGCCAGGATAATTATGACAGGTAGCGTGGAATGCGGCCCTGTCCCACAGTCCCAAACCACACGGACCTCCATAGCATCGTCTTACCATCATCCTCATCTCCATCATCATGCATAATAAAAAAAATTGCCCAAGCTTCCGAGCCCTCCGTGGATTCCACCCATCACCTGGGAACACCACTGGAACTGGCAAAAAGAGTTGGGGCAGCCAAAAAAAGAAAAAAAAAACCCAAAAAAACAATTCTAAATCCCAAAACCTCATGAGACAGAATGAGTGTGATTCAAGTGAGCGTGTGTGTTGGGTTCAGCTTGTGGCGCTTTGGGTGGGTGGGTGTTTGGGGGTTTAACGTCCTTTTCCACCACATAGGGTGATATCAAAGACAGGGCAACGATGAAAAAGCCAGCACAAATATTTGGCCCCAGCCGGGATCGAACTTACGACCCGAGCATTAGAAGTCCAACGTTGTGGCGCTTTGAGCCAATTCAAGAAACTGGATAAAGCAACTACAAAACACAGAGTTATCATTATCATTATTATTATTATTATTGTACAAGAGCAGACAAGCCCGAGTCTGCCATTTTAAATTCTGACTGAAAGCTGAAATATCTGCCTCAATGCATTGTCAAACAAAGTCTGATTTGTAAGGTCAATTTTTGTTCGATCATGTATGTATTCAGTTTGAATGACAGAAAACTGCAAAATTTTATTCACTGTACTGGTTTGATATTTCAAAGTACGGTATACCAACTGTGTATGTATATAGTACACATCTTATTCTGACCTGTTCTTTGGAAGCCCGGAAAACACATGTACCAGGTACATTTATTTCTAATGCTGCAAATGGCATTTTCATTGGCTGTAATACAAAACAAAATTAGCAATCTGATTTATTAAAAAATACTGTAAGGACACAGCTATCTTTGATATGTGGCACTGCTTTATATGAAAATATAGCCACTGTTTTAACTGTCCTGCCAACCGGTCCCTTTGCTAGCCAGCTGTAGCATGTTACCGTTCTGAAGACCTGCTTATCATATTATTCTGCTCTACTGAAATTTTCCTTTATGTCAAACCTCCTTCCTCATTTCTCCAGTGACCAACATACATGTGTCTGTCTAGTGTTTTTGAACCACTCTTCTTCAAGTTAACCACTATCAGAATTATGTATCATCAAAATGTGGTACATGAAAATAACAAGAACAAAACCAATGTTTCATACTACAGTACATGCATACTGACAAGCATAATGTACATAAATTTGACCAAGACAGAATCACAAAGAACACTAGTAACTGTAATGTGTAGAAGGTCAACATGCGTAAGGCCATAAACAGGGTGTATAATTACTGTACACATAATACAAATTGTTCCCAATGGTGTATCACAAAATATCAATGTACATGTACTGTAAAACTCACTGACCAATGACTGAGTCAGCACAATATGTATGTGTATAGTTATGTACATGATGTACTGTAAATGTGAGAGACAGTGTTAGTCAAAAAAAAGAAGAAAAAAAAAAACACAAACAAACAAATACAAGTTTGAAAGAAATGTACAGTACTACATGTGCCTAACCATGAAAATGCAAAATAATGTGCTCACCCTCTCTCTCTCTTCATCTCTCTCATGTGCAAGCACACACGCAAAGGATAACCAGAACAGTTTAAATTTAAACCCTATACAAGCCAATGAGCATATATATATATATATACCAGCCCAAGAGATACTGTGTTAGACCTTATAGCAGGCTTCGTACATTTAGCGTCTTGTGCGAGGGTGTGAGGTATGCAGGAACAGCAAAGGAAAACATCAAAAATGAAAAAGTCTACATCACTACAACACAATACATGTATACACTCACACAAGTATGCTGAAATGGACTTTCTACAGCCGACAAAAAAAGAAAAGAAGTTAAAACATAAAATGGCAAAATCACCACATGAGATTACCTGTATTTATAGGAACAGGGAACTCAAGAGCGAGGTTGGGTTTCGTTGGTGGATATGATGTTCTGAATCGTTTCCACTTGAATTACCAGTTGCACAAAGATCGTTCACATACAAGTGCATCTAGGACAGTACTAGTACAGTGAAGCTGCCATTTTGCTGGCACGCTTTGTGAATGAAAATAAGAAGACCTGTATAAACGACAGTATAAACCTCATATACGCCATCATCTGTACCGCATGTCTCAAACTGTATGTCGGGGAAACTGGACGTAGCCTGGCAACACGCTTTGCTGAACGTCTCGCCGACACCAGACACAATCAAATAAAACCTGTTGCCGTGCATTTCAATTCTGCAGGCCACTCCATCTTAAATATGACAGTAACTAGCCTGTGGCTTATGCTCGGCAACGCCAGAGACAGACGCGATATGGAGTCGCACATTATTCAGCGCCTGGGAAGCCAGGCCCCGGGTGGTTTGAACGAAAAGCCGTAACATAACCCTCTGAACTTTTTTCACACACAGTCCATGGTCTTGTGTCACCAAAGGATGGGTGTTGTGATTGCTAATTTTCACTATTCTTTTTTGTTCTTTTCTGCCCAACAATTTTTTTTTTTTTCACACACAGTCCATGGTCTTTTGTCACCAAAGGATGGGTGTTGTGATATTTTTACTATTTTTTCTGGTCCTTTTCTTGCCCACCATTTTTTTTTTGTTTTGTTTTTTCCGCGCCGTGTATGTCAGTACGTCCACAGAGTTACCTTTTGTTTGTTTGTTGAAGTTATGTCCCATTTGTTTATGTCCTGAAGAAGGCGAAAGCCGAAACGTTGGCCTGTGCCGTCCTTTGTCAAAGTTAAGTGGTTTCTGTCCCTTTTATGTCGCTTTTATTTGCTTAACTTGTAACCACTTCGCAGTCATTACCGTTTCCTTTTCTTCAAGAAGACCTGTGGTTCGTGACATAAGTACGGCAGTAGCTCACATCCTGTGTGCTGACAACACAATCATCTCAAGATGACACAGTGCAAAGTGTCAGCTGTTTTAATCCTCGTGCTGCTGCGAACTAATACCCCAGACTACCACTGTGGGTTCAAAAACCAAACTTCGCATCTTCAACTCCAACGTGAAGTCAGTTCTGCTCTATGGATGCGAAACATGGAGGACAACAAAGACGATGCAGCAGAAGATCCAGACATTTTTCAACACTTGTCTGAGGCGCATCTTCAACATCCGATGGCCAGAGAAGATTCGAAACGAAGAGCTGTGGGAGCGAGCAGGGCAGGAACCAGCAGCCAAGCAAATCCTGCAAGGGAAGTGGGGCTGGATTGGACACACCCTCAAGAAGCCAGCATCCAGCACCACACGCCAAGCCCTGACATGGAACCCGCAGGGGAAAAGGAAGAGAGGTCAGCCCCACAACAGCTGGAGGCGGGACACTGAGGCAGAGCTATGTAAGCAGAGGACCAACTGGACTGGAGTGGCAAAAAAAGCCCAGAACAGAGTGCGATGGCGAAGGGTTGGAGCCATGGGCCTAAGTAAGTAAGTATGTACATCTGTGGGCTATCCAGCATCAGACAAATTAAATCAGCAAGACCAGGGTTAAGCAGTGAGGCAATCATGGAATGCTGACAGGAGTCACACAAGTTTCTTCACGTTTCCCTATCCAGGGGAGTCAAAAGAATGCTGATATTATGCAGAACTGAAGTGGTTTCAGTGTCTGAAAAACGGCAGCCTGCCTCTGTCATCATGCGCACCACTACCCCTGTGCAACGTCACGGCATGGTGTGTGAAATTCTGGCTCAAAATTTTATGGGACGATTTTAAGATACACGGTGGTGGCAAGGGGTGTCCTTGTTTGTGTACACGCAGTGCCAGCGTGCAGCAGATGTAAAAACATCGTCTGCTATAGCCTACCACTCGCAGTAACTAGTGACGGCACTCGCCGCTGGGCAACATGGCAACACACAATAGGCACCGACCGCTCATGTTTTCGGTATAATTGTAATCACACAATGCATTTGCATCTGAAACTTTTGAGCAGGAGCAAATAAGAACATCAGTATCTGTCCGTCAAACCCAACTTTGCTCTTGGGTTGCTTTTTCCTTTAATTTAGACATGGTGGATGCTAGCAAAAGTTGCTGGTATGAAATACAAAATCAAAATCTTCTCAAAGGAACAAGAAACAATTACCAAACAAATATCAACAACATAAAAAAAGAAGTCAACAACTACTACAAAAAGCATTCTCAATTATCGTTTGCTGTAAGACTTGTTCGCATCAGATCAGAGATGTATTGCACAGTCAAAGCTTCACGTGACAAAACTGAAATGGAATTACTGTACATGTAATCAACAGTCAATGAAGTAACCAAGAGACATTTACACTGGAACTGATACAAGAACCCCCCCCTCCCCCATTTACACTGGAACTGATACAAGAATCCCCCCCCCCCCCCCACCAAAAAAAAAAAAAACAAGTCCCCTCACTCCTGACCTCATTTGTCTTGACCTTGACATTTATGAAATTCAACAGTGGAAAATCATGCTGTTTATGAGTGAATCATACATCAATGGCTCACTCTGTCACAGGTTCTTCGTATAAACATCTTCCCAATACTGCGATATCACTGTCAAAAGCTTCAACACAACTGCCAGTTCAGTTTCAATGCAAGACAAAAGGTATTTTCAAAAAAGGCACTCGGCAGAGACTGTCAAGAAGTATGCATCTGAGTAGAATGCAGTGCAAAGAAAACAAAAAATAATGGTGAAACTAACCTAAATTTTACACAGGTAAAATGTATTGGAAGATGGAATATTATTGCAGATAAAGTACCTATCAAATATAAACACATGCAGTGAATGTGCACACAAATAAACATGCACACAACTACATGCATCTGGCTGTGTAGCCACAGATCCTAACTATTCTCAGACAGGGAAAAACACAGAGAAGCATCATGACATCAACATAATTTGTGCAGACCAGAAATAACCACTTTAATTATGAATGAAAGAACTGGATTAAAAACATCTTGAGATTGCTGACTCATCAATCTTAAAGTCATTCAGTACATTAGATGGAACAAAAGACTCATATAATACTTACTGTGTAAGCGTTAATGTACAAGTATTGCGCGGTTTTGCGTAATTCACAACGCTGGAGAAAATCTTACCATGTCCTACAGTCTGTTTTCAAAGTTTATGAGATTTTCCCTGAAAATGTAAGATTCGTTTGTCAGGAAGTGCCTTTTGTATGCATGAAAAATACAGACCGTTTAGCAAAGGAAGATCAAATTCTACCGACTTCACAAACTGCAAAGTCCGACCATGTCACAAACTAGCAAACAGTGGACTCAAAAAAAAAAAAAAACCCAGTGTTCACTCTAATTATAACACAATAAATGAATGGGTACCAGGCACACATAACTACATGTAACTTAATCAAAGCTCTCACCTGAATGAGAACAAAGAGAAATCTTTGAAATGGTTGGGTGGTAGATAAAGCAGAAAGGTTAAACTGCATAAACGATATTTGATTGTTGCCTATTAAAGCTGTCAGAGCCTCAACGCCTTTGGTTGAAAAGTTAAATTCCATCACATGCAAAACAACAGCAAATACTCAACATGTATCCGGTGAACACACTCTGCAATAACAACTGTTGCAGGTCTGCACTCAATGTGCTGTAAAGGACAACACACTGCCTTCAAAATCTCAACCAAAAAAAATATAAAAAACCACACAAGGGATTAAGACTAGTACCTTACTACTACCGGGAGGAGCAAACAAAGGTTGATGATTGTAAACATATACATGTAATACGTGTATGTACGTACTGAAACTGATTTTTTTTTTTTTTTAAATGCAAGAAACGAAAAAGTTGTACACCACACACAAAAGCATCTCTCTCTCTCTCTCTCTCTCTCTCTCACACACACACACACACACAGAGTTGAGATTCTCTAAAAAGAGGAGGAAAAAATGACTACAAGTACAACATTGCACAAAAAAAAATGTCATTTCTTCTTGTTCTTCTTCTTCTGCGTTCCCGGTGGTCATTTCAATTCAAAACTTATTTGGCAGCTCCCAGCACAAATATTTCAAAAGATCTAAAAAAGAAAAAAAGGCAATGATCTTGGCAAGATGACAACCTGAAACAGTTGTCTGTGCTGTAGCTGCGTTTTGACTAGAAGCTTAAACTAAGACACATTACAAATGCAAACACTTGTACTGTATGTATGTCTGTAACACTAACAACGTAACCACCATTTAACATGCAGCCACAGACTGCCTGCACCAACAATGCATGCTTACCGCATGTCTAGCATCCTGACGATTGAAAAAAAAACTAGAGAGGCAGAAGCCTCCATGGCTCCCTTGTGACACAGGTCAAGGTCATTCACAAGAGTATGTTTGTAAAGCTTTTATCACTGTCCATTATCATGCCAAGTAAAGTGTCTCTGGCGCTCTGAGTCCCTGGCAATATTACAATTTTCCCCAAAACAGTTTGTATGGCCTTGACCTTTGGTCAAGGTCATTCAAGTGAGATCTCATCAATGTCTATCATCATGCCAAGTTCGATGCCGCTAGTATTTGTAGTTCCCCTGAAAACGGTAATGTTAAAATTCATAACAGACAGCTTTAATGACCTTGACCTTCAGTCAAGGTCATTCAGAAAGGTAGGTCTCAATGCTGTCTATCATCATGCCTCGTTTGGTGCCTCTACTGTTTGTTGTTTTGGACAAAATGCCAAGGTTAAAGTTTCCAAAAAAACTGCTTGCATGGCCTTGACCTTGACAAAAGGTCACTGAACACAGGTATGTCTGTAAAGCTGCTGCCAATGTCAATCATCAAACATAGTTTTAGGCCTCTGATCCTTCTAAATTCTGAGAAAATGCAAATGTAAAATTTCCCAACAGACTGTTTTAATGACCTTGACCTTGAGTCAAGGTCATTTAAGATGGTATGTGTGCGTAGGTCTTATCACTGTCTATCAGCATGCCAGGTTTGGCACCTTCTGCTGTTTGTTGTTCCTGAGAAAATGCCAATGTTAAGGTTTCACAAAAATAGCTTGTACGGCCTTGACCTTGACACAAGGCCATTGACTACATATATACCTGTAAAGTTCCTATCAATGTCTATCATCATGCAAAGTTTACAACCTCTGGTGTTTGTAGATTACGAGAAAATGCCAATGTAAAATTTTCAAACAGAGAGCTTTAAGTGACCTTGACCTTGAGTCAAGGTCATTCAAAATTATATGTTTTGAAAGGCCTTGTGGTTGTCTATCAGCATGCCAAGTTTGGTGCCTCTGCTGTTTGTAGATTCTGAGAAAATGACAACGTTAAAGTTTTCTGGACACACACACACACACACACAGACAGACAGACAGACGACGGAGGGTTAATACATAGACAGGGTTGCACATTTTCCACAGCTTCTATAGGACAAAGTGTCCTGGAAACAGTAAAGTGATAGGACACAGTGTCCTGGCCACTTAGTGGCAATAAAAATTTTAATAGGACAAATGTCCGCTTGAGGTGGGAAAAATAGGACATTTAAAATTTTTATAGGTCAATGTCCTGGGACCGACTTAAATGTGCAACTCTGCATAGACTCCCACTGTTACACAAGGGAGCCAAAAAACCCCCAAAAATTCATGTGACACCTAATTACCTTACAACTGTGTAACACACACCCGATGCAGACTGGCATGGCTCTCTGCTTCAGTCCTGTGTGGTCACAGGTCAGCGCCAGGCCCACGCACATGCAATCAATCTGACCTACTTACGGCGCTTGCTCCCCTTTGTCTTGTTACGGTAGAGTGCCTCTCAGAACACCCGTCAACAATTTTGTTAGCAGCGATTTTCTCACCTAGTACGCGTGTGAAGTACTGGCATAGTTAAAGCAGAAGCAATACTAACCGACAACATGGTGAAATCCAATGCTGTCAGGCACATCCGGGTGACCGTCTGAATGGAAGTCACCAGTTTGTGTGGATCTTAATGGCTGCCACTGTACTCAATAGTTATGTACTAAATTCAGGCAGGGAGCACAGTTCACTTGAGGCCAATGGCAACATTACAAGTTTACCAAGCTCGAAGATAGCCTTTGGGAAGACCGATGGCCCAACAGTGGCGGCGTCTGCGCGAAACACTGTTCTGACATAGTGGGAGTTGATCAGCCTGCAGGAAGTATCTTTAAAGGACTGATGACCTTTGCATAAATGCAAAAATACATATATTTTGACATGATTACATGAAGTTACTGAGTGCAGCAACGCAGGCCTTAATGACTGGATATTAGATACCCTACGTAAAAAAAAAAAAAAAGTATTTAAACCTACACTTGTGCAGAAGTTCTGAAGCTGTGTTTGCTCAATCGCTTTGAGACCCCAAAAAGACAAGCAGCACTGGCAACTGCCAACTTAATAATAAGTATAACAATAATAATGCAGTAATACTGGTGAGGAAAATTAGCATTACAAGACTAGTAAAATGGTCCACTCAGTTCCTGTACATTAAATTCATACAAGACAGGGGAATATGGTGGGGCGAAAGGTGCGGAGGGGATGTGGTAACAGATGGGGCTACAGAGTGTAGGTAGAAAAACAGTATCACCTTCAGCATGGAAGTTTGACATAACTCAGTCTAGACAATGTTTCTGGAGAAGACAAAAAAAGAACAACAACAGTGAGTCCTCCTGAAACATTCTCCTTTACACCAAAGTTCTGCGCTGATAATGATGTGTTCATAAATATCTTGAAATGCTTGAAACACACATCTGATATGTTACTCACTTGTGACCCACATTCAACAATATCAAGCAGACACACACACACATACACACACACACACACACCACATCAAGGTCCAACTTACAAAGTTTACAGTCAAAGACTTAAAAACTCTGTGAGAATTCACACTGCAGTAGTGTTGTCAAGCTTGACACTTTTCAAGGCCATAGGCACAGGCACAACAGACGATGGCTGGCTGAAGAAACGTACTGGTGTGCCAATGGGTACAGCCAGTGCAGCTGGCGTTCGACTTGGACCTTTGCTTGCTGCCATGGTGATGGCCTTGACCTGAGGTGCTATTTTGTTCTGCGGTATGCTGGTTCCAGAGCTGATGGATGCTAGGCGGCTGGAAAAACCTGGCGGTGCAGTGACAGTCAAATTGTCTGCACCAGGAGACGGCACTTCTTTCGCACTGATCAGGGTAGGAGGCGACATGGTTGCCAGGGGAGACAGAAGATTGTGGGTCAAGGTCACAGGTGTTGCTGGCAACTCTGCTGTAGGATGCTGCTGAGTTGTGTGATTGCGTAACCCTTGAACCGACTTGTAGAACTTGCCACAGAAACATCTGTATGTCTTTTTCACCCTGCAGTCAGAGGTACAAGCAGGTAAGAAGAACCTACACTACAGATGGAGTCTGTAACTTTTACATGTCCTCAATATAATATGTGGAAATTGAACAATCATGAAAAATCATGACCCAGCTGGCCAAACCTACAGTATAACAGAAGTGCAAGAGTGGCAATGGGGAGGCTGTTGCCACACAGCTGAGATTCACCCACTTCACGGGTGCAACTTTGGGGGTGCTTCCCTTGGTATGACACATCTATGATGTGGATGAATACATGGCCGGCACCGCAGGTGCCGCAATTCCTGGGCCTGGTTAACGTCGGAATATTTGACAGGAAGCCTGGAGCACAGCCCTGTCCCGCAGTCCCAAACCACATGGGCCTCCATAGCATCATCTTACTATCACCCTTATCTCCATCATCATGCATAATAAAAATTGCCCCAGCTTTTGAGCCATCCATGGATTCCACCCATGACCTGGGAGGAACACCACTGGAGCTGGCAAAGAGTTGAGGCAGCAAAAAAAAAAAAAAAAAATTTAATTAAAAAAGATTATAAAGGACTAACCTACGATTCCTTCTGTGTGGTGCGTAACAGTGCCAATGTTACTGCAGTAAATTGACATTAGACATGAACTGCAAGTGCATCTCACAATGGGTGCTGCTACCATCACCATAACTACACTTACACCATGGTCAAGTCGGACACTATCTTGGAGAGAGACAGAACTTGGTATCTGTACAGCTCAGTGTGTGCAAGCAACCAACCCCCACACTGTTGACTGCTTGTGGATTAAAGTGGTCAGGTTTGTGGCTGGCAAGTAAAGGGGAGGGGGAAGAAGGTGCAAGCACTGAAGCAGTGTACACATTTATCACAGCCCAGCTTTGATTGACTGTAGAACTTTATAAATTTGTACCAAAGGTGACTTGTTTTTCCTGAAATGGTGAATGTGGTACTCACTTGGACTCCTTCTTGTGACCATGGCGGGCATGATACTTGATGCCGTTGACATTCTTGTAGCGTTTCTTGCAACCAGGCACAGGGCAGGCATAGGGGCGGTCCTCCCTCAGAGTCGCGGTCCCGACCTCCCATCATGCTATGAATAAAAGTTAATAGATGATCTATCTACCATCAGTGAACTGCCGCATACTTAAAATAGTTTGCTTGAAAAGAAAGGAAGGTTACAACTTGTTAATGTCTTCATGCACAGGTATTTTCCAAACAAATATGATGAGAGCCTGAACCCCAACACAAACACACACACATACATGGATACACAGAATAAAAAAAGACTACCTGAGTGAAAAGACAGGATCTACTAGTACTAGCATCTCTTGTTCTTTTTTCTTTTTTATGATTTCTAGTACCATACTGTCCATTCATGAAAAACTGATCTAATGAGCAACTTTCCTTTACGAACTGAAAGACGCCCTTACAAACAGACAAGTGAATTTCAAGCCAGCTGTTATATGATAATGTGACACTAACGAACGACGAAAAGTGACACAGGCTAGCACCAAGCAAACAAAGCCCAAACATGCATGTCAGCCACAGTCTTGTCAAATGGTTGACTGCTGAAGCGTCAGACTGTTGAGTCTCTCCTCATCCACTATATATCCAGCAAACATCAGTGTTTGGAATCATTTACACACACGTCCAAGGTCAGCTGGAGAAAAGGGCCGAAGCGTGTATTGAATCCATGACAACTAGGCCCTTCTTCCAGATGAAACTAGACGCATACCTGAGTATCATCTCTGATGGAAATTCCTCTTGTGTGGTCCATGAGTCATCGCTGTCTTCATTGTCACTTTTGAATTTCCTCTTCATCCACCTCACTCCCTGCATGAACCGAAGAGGGAAAGGACAAAGATAATCAGAAATTCAAAGGGATAACATTCAGCATGACATAATTATGACATAAAACATACAGCCTGTTGAAAATTAAAAGCAAGGAAGAGCAATCCCCCCCTTCCCCCCCCACCCCATATCTCCATTTTCTTTGATATCATGTTTAAATACAGTGACATCTGAGCTTGTGAAATAGGCACTTACACAATTTACTGACCTATGCCCACCTCATATTACGCATACAAGTATTAACCCTGGTCCTGCTGAATTAATTTGTCTAATTCTGAAAAGGCCATAGGGGTAGTACAGAATATTCCAGACACAGCACCACTACAACTAGGGTTAATTTATTTCTGCTTATGATGTCACAGTTGTTGTCTACATTTGTAGACTGACCTCTCCCCAGGTCATCCAACTGCAGAGAAAACAATTGCAGCTGTTTTTTAAATACCCCAGCAAGGGGGCAACCACACCCCCCACTTTAGACCACACATACCTCTCTGTTCCCAGACACTCACTTACTAATTCACTAAGCTAGGAGCTTAGCATGGTTTAAACATAATCCCCAGATAACAATAGCATTAGCCACAGCATCTTGCCTTAGCCTACAAGTCAGCAAGGACAAAAGCCTTTCAGCATTTCTTGGATTACCTGAACCCTACCTCCACTGAGCAACACTACAGGCTGCAAGATATCAAATGTGAAAGTGTAAGCACTTATGAGCCACCTGTTGGTGTGCTTTCTGGGAGGGAAACAGCGGCGTGAATGAGCCCTGACTCGTTTCTTCTGTAACTCGCACTGTTCACGCTTGGCTGCATCCGTGTAATACCTGCAAGTGCAGCAGAAGTAGTATGTCATTTGACTTCAAACTTAACTCAAGGGCTACTGATTTCAGTCAGACAGTGGCAGGCCTCTGTGTGCGTGCATGCATACATGTGTGTGTAATGTTTTGTTGCTGTTGTTTTGAGTTTTTGGGGTTGTTGTTTTTCGTTGTTGTTGTTGTTTTCATTTTTAGTGGTGGAATTAGGAACTAACCAGTTTTACAGCCTCAGGGCTAGTCCTGAATTGAAATTGAAAATCAGGCAGTCAAGTAAACACTACTGCTCTTTTGCGCAGGCAGCAAATGTACAATCTATAAATAATTTTGTCAGTACACTATTACTATAAGTTCCATCCAGACCCGCCCTGTAACATGCTGCTGATGTTATGAATGGTTCATCTCACAGTTGAAGAGCATGATTTCACACACTTGGCAAAGAATTTTCTAAAAGTTGTTTTAGCCAGCTTTCTCAGCCGAAACTGATTTCATGAACAAACAGTACAACAGGGTCCATACAGGTTCGCAGTCTCAAAAATTCATGATTTTTCCATGACTTTTCCAGGCCAACTCTCGTGTTTTCCATGACAACTTCCTTGCCCTCTTTCACACTGACAAACATGAGGGTAGAAAATCTGAGCTTATCCAAGTTATCGCAGTCAGCAAGACCAATGTTCAGAGTTAGCCATTAGCCATATGGGAAGGCAGTTTGTTGGTATTTTTGGCGAACAGTCCAGTGAGTAATCACCAAGCTGACAACTCATTGTCTGGCTCAACATGGCATTCATAAAATTCTGAAATTCCAGGACTTTTCATGACCCTTGAGACAATATCATAACTTTCCAGGCCTGGAAAAGCTATTTTCAAATTCCAAAACTTTTCCAGGATTCAATGACCTGTATGGACCCTGGTACAAATGCAAAATCACTTTCCACTGCAAGATGTTCTCAAACAAACTGCAGTACCCACTCTCAAAATGCCCACATCTACTGATCTGGAGTACTGTATACATGTAATTGGCCAATCCTTTACTTTAGACTGATCTGGAGTACTGTATACATGTAATTGGCCAATCCTTTACTTTAGACTGACCGACATCAATTTTGGCACCACACTCTGCAGACCTGTCAACAAACTCAAGCAGACAGTGGACTTCCTGGCAGCCATCGAAGTAAGAATACCAAGGCAAGACACTCAACACAAAAGAACAATTTATCAAACTTATGATCATGCAGTCTGTGAATGTGAGCACAACAGATTCTCTGACTTATTCTGGCTGCTCATCTTTACCTACCTGAGGACATAGCTGAGAGCCAACGAAGAAGGCTGCTGGAAGTTCCTGTCTCTCTAAAGACTTTGGATCTGCATCTGAAAACAATGATATGGCAGTTCTAAGTTATTCACATAATCATTCTCCATCGTGTGCTGGAAAACTGCTTAAATATGTATATTATAGTAATTTATGCAGTCTGTAAGAGTTTTTGCAGTGACCTACATGCTCACAATGCACACACACACACACATGACTTATAACACATGACAGGAAATCTATCCTAAAGAAAATAAAGAAATTGCAGTAAGTTACTAAGTACAATGCATGATAATGCCTAAGTTGGCACCATCATGAAATTTTTACACGTAATCCATTTGGAGAATAGCACAGGGTCGTGGGCGAGTGTTAAGGAGTTCAACATGCTTTCCCACCATGAATGGGTGATATCAAAGATGGAGCAATGAAAAAAAACGCCAGCCAAATATCTGACTCTGGGGAAAAGCACAAGAATGAATACATGTATGCATGTGTATGTATACCTGCGCACTTCTCAAAATCCAACAAGCAATCAACAATGTCAAAATTTCTTCATTTTTTGATACATGGTCAAGTAGAAAACTGTTGATGTAACATAATACTGGAAGAGGGAAGAGGGTGGGAGGCTGGGTGATTGGGTGGGTAGGGGTTCAACATCCTTTTCCACCACATACTGGTGATATCAAAGACGGGGCAAAAACGAAAAAGCCAGCACAAATTCAACACGGGAAGAACTTGGCATCACTTTCTTAGACAACTGTTACTGTCTCGTCTGTCCTTTGCCTAAGGATAATGCAATACATGCAAAAATAATTGGATTTGCTGAGCAAGCAGACCTGTGCTGGAGTTAAGACCACACCTACTCGCAGATCTTCGAAGACAAATATCTTGCCTCGGAACTGAACTGTCAAAGATACTCAACTCCCTATAATCGAGACTAAGGTATTGCTCAACACAATCAAATGTCAGGGAATCTTTCCCTGGATCTACAGTTTTTGTCGTGTCATATGGTCCTGTCTCAGATGAGTGATCAGGTGGCGCGAAGTCGCACGTGTGCAACCTATGTTTTGCCCAAAATGTAAACAAAGCGCCCACTCGCTCAAAAAATAACCTTGTAGAGAAGAATGCAGCAAGGTATACAATCAGGACACCGACACATCTGATAGATCATACCTATATGCGTGTCTTCGATGTGTTGAATCAGGTCTGAAAGCGAGGAAAAAGTTAATCCACACCCTTGAAAAGTGCAATTATTGACTAGAAACACCGCCATTTGTGGACGGGCAACCTCATTTTCGTTTCACCCTTGACCTTTTGTACAAACACAATTTTTAGACAGTTGAAATAAAAACACTACTGCAACAAGAAATGCTTCATTTTGTATTTTACTGGGATAAAAATGAAAATATTTTATTTTCTTTCTAGTTCAAAGACTTTGTTTGGCGGAAGCAACCGGAGTCGTCACGCATGCGTCAACGACTGGTCTCCTTCATTTTCACCTCTACGGGTAAGAAACTTAGAGAATACCGGCTTCTTTGCAATCCGCAATCTTCACAAGTTTTCTCTTGCCATCGACCAGCCTTGCTTTAGCAATCTGAAGTATAGTCTTTCTCTTGTCGTTTTATTATAATTGTTTTGCTTGCCATCGTTTATTTCTTGCATCGCAAGTCTTTGGATGATTCAGAACACGTAGCCGGTACTTTTCAGGTTGACGCCGACTTGACAGCACCGTAGCAAGATGTATGCTTGTGCACGATTTGTCCCCACTGTTCGCAGTCTGGTAAGTACACAAGTTTCTCTTGCTATTTTGTTTTTCCGTGTGCATTTTTTCCTGCCCTGTCGTTTGCCTTTGCCTGAAGGTCACTACACATCATGTCTGTGCTCGCTTGAGTTCGCCATGAAAACCATTCCCAAAATACCAACGAGCTAGGTGAAACAGTACACTGATACCACACAAATGTTTGTGCACCCCTAAACTAAAGCAAATGAAGTTGTCTGTTTATGTCAGCAACCTACCTGAACTGTCAGTGTACAATTTCCGTGATAGTGCAAACTTGCAGTAAGTGCCATGACCCAATGACCTTCGTTCCCTTAGATCTGCAGGAATTGCTCGTCCTGTGAACCGCACCAGCTCAAACTTCAGTATTTATTGACGAAATTGTTGGTCAGTGTAGCTGACATGATAAGTGTTGTAATAACTGTAACCTGACAATCCTTTGTGACCTTTTTTTTCGTGCGGAGGCGACTTGCAAGAAAACCTGTGAAGCATGCGTTCTGCATGTCGAGTTGCTGAGCTATGACTTTAACAGTTCTCAAGAGGTTATTGGATTTATTTCCAGTGCTAAGCAGATGCTGTCGTCGCACTTCAGTCCTATATTCTGGTGTTCAGCAACGCTGTCAGGTGCTGACAAGCTGTCACTAGCTCAGTGTGACAAGAGTTCAGAATAACTTCTCCAGCATGCAGTATTACTATTAGCAACTGTCATGTGATTAGACTATGAAATATCCCAAGCACTTTGTATCTGTACACTTCCCAAGGCTCCATGCTTATGGTGCATTTAGATTTTTGGTACAGTCCTGTAGGTGCGTTGTGTTGGGTGTCACTGTAGTCTATTAGTATTACTTCAGAATGCATGCAACACTTTTCGCTGTTTTCTTTTTTTCTTTTCTTTTTCCAGAGCAAATGCCTTGTTTGTAAATGTTTTCTTCTTAACTTGCAGGCGAGCAACAGCAGGGTGTTGTTGCGACCCCTTGGCAGCATAGTCGTCACAAGTAGACAAGAGGTAATGTGGTTTGGCCCTGAGACTATGCTTGTATTGCAACAAGTCTCTTAAAGCCTGAACTTTTTTTCTTTTCTTTTTTATTGAACACTGATGAGTTTTGCCTGTTTTCATGTTTGCTCAGTTTCCTGTATAAAAACATACCAGTCAGATAATTACGCAGCTGAAAATTGCATGGTGCTAAAAGTTTTTATTTTTTTCAGAACAATACATGGCCAGTTACCTCACTGATCTGGCATGGGGTATGACCTTGAGTTCCCCCTAAAAGGATTTGTGCTTGTTACACTTTGGGGTAGACTCTTCACATCTTCAGTGTCTAGTAATAGTGTGGTTCTGACACTTTTTCCCCCATTTGGCTGAGCTGCTAGTAGTAAATTGTGTGTTGTGGGATAAACAATGATTTTCTGTTTCGACTAGGTGCCCCAACAACCATGCAACAGCTTAGTTACCTACAACGCTTTTAACGGTGTCAACTTCTCATCTCCAAATGTGTCTGCTCTCCTGAACCAGGTGAGAAAAAGTCTCTTTTTAAAAAAAAAAAAAAAAAAGACTTTATAGTTGTGACACTGGGCTGTTTTCAAGAACTGGCACCAGTGGGCTGCCAGGTTTATACAAATTTGTGACAATAAAATATGGTAATGTATCACATCTATGTACACCACTGAAACTGGCTTATGCCAAAAATACCATTTTGCAGTATTTTAGATAGTGATAAAAACAGTGCTTTGAGAGCTGTAAACACATTGATTTGTATACCAGTTGCATTACAAAACTTCTTGGCACATTATTGAGGTGAATACTGCAAGACTTTGACAGTGAGTTACGCTTACAGGCAGTTATGATCAGCCGTAGATTGTAGATTGGCCTATACTTACCAAACAGGGGAATATACGTAACTTCTACACCTTTCATGAATGCAGTTCACTTCTCATACAGAAAATATCAAGTCGTACAGTTTTGTAACCCAGTAATGCCTTTGCATCTGATAACTGTTGATTACATGCTTTTCGTGCGTATTGATGGGTTTGCAGATCCGGACGTTCCAGACCAGCACAGTACAGCGTGATATCGACCAGGCAGCCAAATACATTGGTGCCGGAGCCGCCACAGTAGGAGTAGCTGGATCGGGTCAGTGGATGTTTTGGGGAAGGTCTTGAGTCACAAAACCGGTGTCAGTAAATAGAACTTTGTGTGGGCAGAAAAGAGCAGACTTTTTTATTTGAATTTAGAGATATTCTACATGTGCGGGACTGCCACGCATCACACCCTTGTTTCCTTATTTATTTTGAAAAGTGTCACCCATGCAGTAGCATAGAGAAAATAATCGAGAAGGCATGCTTGTTGGGCAGGTTGTATTTGTCTCCGTGTACACTGACTTGCACACACTTCAGGGTTTTGTTAATGCAGCTGGTGTTGCCTCCTGCAAAATACTCTTATGCACAATATAAAATTAAAAATCTACATTTAGAATCGGATCGATTATTAGAACATGGCGGCTGAATTCCACAGGAAGCTGGGATAGACGAACAGGGGAGCATCAGACTTTCAATGCTTGGGTCGTGAGTTTGAATCCCAGCTGGGGCGAAATATTTATGCAGGCCTTTTTTTGTTGTTGCCCTGTCTTTGACATGACCCATACGTGGTGGGAAAGGATGTTTAACTCCCAAACACCAACCGGCCTATGGCTGAATTCCACTATTTGTTGCAGGAGCGGGAATCGGCAGCGTGTTTGGCAGCCTTGTGATTGGATATGCCCGCAACCCTTCCCTGAAGCAGCAGCTGTTCTCCTATGCCATCCTAGGATTCGCCTTGTCCGAGGCTATGGGGCTGTTTTGTCTCATGATGGCTTTCCTGCTCCTTTTCGCCTTCTAACCAGAAGGTCACCATAGGACTAGGAAGATTGCGAATCCGTATTCCTTCAATTGTGGATGTATCAAAGTGCTGTGTTTGCAGGTCTAGGGCCCAACATCTTGTGCAGTTTGGGCAGATTGAGCTATAAGCTTGACAGAGTTTTTGCGTCCGCTGCACAAGTTTCAGTTGAAAAAAGCACTGCCGTGGCGTGCTGTAAAAGGGGAAAGGTTTCCTGACCAAAAATGATGTGTGTAGACTGTTTCTTTTCAGGTTGTTTTACTATTAATTGTAAGCCAGAAAAACCTACTACAAGTGGTGTCGATTGATTGCTGTACAGAGCTAAGAAAGTAACACATGTAATACGACCTCGTTTTTGTAGTTGTGGGTTGTATGAGAGAATAATTGAGTCTTTGAACATGTCTGCAGTCTGTCATTTTCTTGGATGTGTGCGTGTAAATGTTTGAATGCTCAGCAGCAACCGAAACATGCTTGGTTCATCATGGTGCAATGCAGTTGGGGTTGCGGTCGCCAAAAATTTTTGTCATCAACTTGTCATAATTCAGCAACTTATTATAGAGCCACTTTTTGCGCATACCAAGAGAAACAGTTGTTCCTTGCCTTGTGACCTATTGATAAATGATTGTGTTCTCTCTCTCCATTCCTGCTCGGAGTAAGTGAAATTTGAAATGAGCCAAGATGAATGTCATCACTTTTTCAGAAACCTGACCTACATTTTAGCATCTTTTCTTTTCAATTTGCAATTTTCACTTGCGCCAAACTTACCTGGCCTTTTAGCTGATCGTTTAATAAGAGTGGTCAGCAGGTTTTGATTATTTCACTGAACTATTCACAAACAAATTTCCAAAGAATGATCCAGAAAATTGGCGGCAGCAGCAACCCCATACTCACTATGAAACGTTGCATTGGATCTGTGGAATATGTTTGGTCAGTTCAACTTAATTTGTGTCTGAGAATTTTGATAACTTCTTTTCGCAGTGCATCTTCGATTCAAACGAAAAGAAAAAAAATGCTATAACATGTACCAGCATCTGAGACTAAATGAAAGGGCTTAATCTACCACTTTCATGTGCACAGATTGTGCCCTGCTGTTTTCGTGGTATTTATCACCATTTAGACACCTGCACAGTAACGGCGTCTATAATGTGGCACTTGGCCAGCAGATGCACATGATGCAGCAACCACACTGAGTGCTCCAGTAGTGTAACAACAGTTGTAGAATTTGAATGTTCGTCCACTAGCACAAAACACTGTGTATTGCATTTAGCACTGTACTCGCCGAAACCTCAAAACACTTGGTGAGCGTGCGTTCAGCATTGCTGCCCCATCACTGGAACACACCACCTGCCAGTCTGAGAGACTGCTTGGACATAGATTATTACAAGTCTGACTTGGAAAACACGTCCATTTTGGCTGGCTTTCGACTAGGTCTGCTTACCACCACCTGATTCAGCTGCTGTGTGCGTCTGTCTATATGTTTGTTGGTATGAGTGCAGGAGTATGCATATTGAGTCACTGTGAGAATTTTGGGCTATATAAGTACAATTCTATTATCCTAATTACTAAGCATCAGGATAGACTATTTCAAGTTTACAGGCGCACTCACGAGCATAACGGTTCCAAAATATGAGATGCCTTAGCAAACGAGTTCACTGATGTGAGTGTGCACATGTCCATTGTGCTGCTGGGTAACGGAGCCAAAGGAGATGCAGCTCTTCATGACGAGTGCAGTCTGCACAAGTAATGTACAATAGTTAATTATACAGTAACAAATACACAAATTATTTTGTATACATGTGTTCCACAGGATCCCAAACTTCCCAAGGAAAGTGCCTCAGTAAGATCCCAAACCATTTCAATTATGCCACATATTATTTAATTCCAGTTGAGAAAAGTGAACTGTCAGATTATGTGAGAGCTGCGAAAGACCATTTATCGCCTGAGCCTTTTTGTCAAACCAATCTCCATGGTTGGGGGGGGGGGGGGGGGGGGGGGGAACGGACTAAATCCAAGAAAGACGGAAAGAAATACAGGGCCTGTAACCCCTGGCGGACATCCACGTGTGTCCGACCAGGTACTCTCCCTTTGCTCATATATGCTGCCTGGCTTGTTCTTGTGTGTTTTGTCTGGCTACGGCCAAGGCTATCGCCAAGCAGATTCACTACCTGCAGACGAGCGGAGCTGTCACAGGGTCGATCGATTCATTAGTTCACTGGATCGTCAGCCTAGCGCAGGAGTGTTGTATAACTGAAGATCGTCTTGTCAGTGGTACCAAGCGTTAATTGTTGAGGTGGTTGTTTTTCTCTTGTTTCTTTTCCCTTTTCTTTGCTTTCGTTTGTTTTGTTGCTGTTTTCCTTGTACATTCTTTTTTTGTTTATTTGTTTTGAGAGGTCGTTGTTGTTACTGGTTTGTTGATGTTGTTGTTGGTGGTGGTTTATTGTTTGTTTCTATTGCATTAAATTTTGTTGTTTTGTTTGTTTGCGTTTTTGTTTGTTGTGTTTGTGAGTTGTTTGTTTTGTTTTTTTGTTGCTTAGTTTTTTTCTGTTTTGTGTTGTTTTCGGTGGGTTTTGTGTGTGTGTGTTTGGGTTGTTTTATGTGTTGTTGTTTTTTTTTTTGTTGTTGTTTTTTGTTTGTTGTTGTTTTGTTTTGGGGTTGTTGTTTTTTTTTTTTTGGGGGGGGGGTGTTTGGGGTTTTTGTTGTATTTTTTGTTTGTTAGTTTGTTTGTTTTGGGGTTGGTTTCTTGTTTGGTTGTTTGTTTGGGAGGGGGGTGTTAGGGTTTTGTTTTTTGTTTGTTTGTTGTTTTTTGGTGGTTGTTGTTTTGTATGTTTTTGTTTTTTGTTTATTTTGGGTTTTTGTTGGGGGGTTTTTGTTTGTTTGTTTGTTGTTGTTGTTGTTTTTTTTGGGGGGGGGTGTTGATGTGTTTTTTGTTGTTTTTTGTTTTGTTTGTTTGTTTGTTTGGGGGGGGAGGGGGGTGTTCGTCGGTTTGTTGTTGTTTTAGGGTCATGTGTTTGTTGTTGTTGTTTTGCTGTTTGGTTTTGCTTGGATTTTGTTGGTAGTGGTGGTGTTTTGTTTTTTTGTTTGGTAGGTTGTTTGTTTTTGTGTTTTTGTTTGATTAGTTTGTTGTTTTTTGTTTTGTTGTTGTTGTTTTTTGTTGTTGTTGCTGTTTTTGTTATTTTGTTTTTTTTGGGGGGGGAGTTGTGGGGGGAGGGGGGTCGGTCACATCCGGCTGAGCAAGCCAGCTCCCCCCCCCCCCCTCCCCTACAAGGATCAGATGACATGCCATTTTGTGACCCCGGCTGGGCCGGAGAGAAAATGCATTTGTATAACAACACAACAGCTGAAAAGAGCTTCGAAAGACGCATCGTATTGATGTATACTGAAAACTTAGGATTTTGTCCAATGACCAGGTCACCATTGAGTTATCCGGCCCTTTAACGGTTTTCTCCATGTTTCTAAGAATAGAAGAACAATCTAAAAAGCATTGCAACACAAATAGATCTTACAGGAGAGAAAATGAAAGCTTCAACGCCCCACTGACTTAAAGTAGAACAAGAAATCACAAACTGAAATGTAATATTACGTGTATCTAGTTTCTGTATATTCCGTGAGAGTCCGACGCGTTTTGTTACCGTTCAAACGGTGGCAGAGAAGAATGAGAAGGAAACACAGAAAGCTCGGCAATGGGCGATTGACTCTGCTTAAAAAAAAATAATAATAATAATAAAATAAATAAATAAAAATCCCATATAGGGGTCAACAAAGATTCCAAAAATCGCAGTAAGAATTTTCCCGGCACGTTTGATAAACCAGCCTCGAACCAACCCTGTACCCGGGTCCTCGCTTCTCGTGGCCCCTGCGATGACGGCCAAGTCGGGCTAACCGAGACCGAGCCGAGCTAAGTGATACCTAAGAAGGAAAAAACAAAACTACTCGGTGACAAGGGAGGTGGACAGTTGCGAACAACTTTGAGGTCCCAGTGTTATTTCACAGTGTGCACAGAAGCGGTGAAAAACTCAGTGTCGCATTTTACCAGCACAGTACATTTTCAGCCTGGTTCGGGAGCCGGGGTGGTCGAATGGTAGAGCGTTGGACTTCTAATGCCGGGCTCGGGTCGTGAGTTCGATCCCGGCTGGGGCCACATATTTGTGCTGGCTTTTTCATCGTTGCCCCGTCTTTGATATCACCCTGTGTGGTGGAAAAAGACGTTAAACCCCCAAACACCCACCCACCCACTCGAGAGTATTTCCTGCATGAGTTGTCCCCCGTGTATATGTTACAGTGAATTTGTGTAATCAGGGATTTCATGAAATCCCTACAATTTTCAGTAAGTTCATGTAATTACTGTTTCACTCGGGGATTTCATGAAGTCCCTAAAATTTCCAGGGATTTCAGGAAATCACTGATCCATAATTTTCTTCAGCCGAACACAGGGGCGCATTCCGTTCAACTCATCTTTTGTGTTTTTTTTTTTTTTTTTTTTTTTTTGATAAAGAAAGTAAACACATAGAGGTACATCTCGAACAACTCAAACATTTGAGATAATCACAGTGAAAATAATAAATACACGCAAGTGTATCTGACTGAACTCTACAGATAGCAATAGTATAAAACAAAACGTACAAGTTCTCACAGTAGAGGATACAAAATAAATAAAAAATGCAAGCACATTTCGCGCAACCAATATGTATGTATGTAAGATAGTTACAGTAAAAGAAAAAAAAAATGTGCAAGTTCATTTCGCGCAACTCACACGTGTACGATAGCCATAGTTTAAAAAAATATATATATATGATAAAACAAGCAAGTATATTTTGCGCAGCTCATACATGTAAGATGTCACAGTAAAACCCATCTTCGAAAACCACTAATGCATTGGCGTAGGACTTGGGGGGGGGGGGGTGAGTATCTGTTCGACCCCTCCTGTTCTTGGTGCTGAAAATGTCACAATCTACAATATGTGTACCTCAAATACTGGAAATCACGGAACAGATCGACCAGGTGAAAGGTATTTATTGACTGAAATGGAATAATGAAAATCCCTGCTCCTCTGTTGTTTGAATTTTCGAGCCTCTGCCCTACCCCCCCCCCCCCTTCCACTCCCCCCTTCCGTGAACTGAGCAAACTTACTCGGTCAGGAGATAATAGTCGTTTCTGCTCTTTATCTGACCACCAGCAGCAGTAGATTTCATACTCTCCACGAGTTTGTAGTAGTCTTTTTATGGAATCAGATATTTGTGGTGTGTTTGGTAGCGCTCAAATAGCTCCGCTTTGAAAATCTCTTCGATGCTGGATTGTGACATGCTTGCAGTGGAGTGGTAGGCAGTTGTAAGACATGTAGCAGACTGCAGTGTTAGTGTACCCTCGTGAACATGCAGTTTTCATCAGTCAAAAGAAATTGCTGTTCGTGTACAGAGTTGTCACATGGTGAGAATGCTGTGGTGAGCTGCTGCTTTGAGTGAAATTTCAGGGTCTAGACAGTTCTGCACTTGTTATCTGATCTACGAGTGAATTTTGTTTTTGCACCAACTCTTTGCCAGCTCCAGTGATGTTCGTCCCAGGTCATGGGGTGGGATCCACTGAGGGCTCGAAAGCTGGGGCAATTTTATTTTTTTATTATGCATGATGATGGAGCTGAGGATGATGGTAAGATGATGCTATGGAGGTCCATGTGGTTTGGGACTGCGGGACAGGGCTCATTCCACGCTTCCTGTCATAAATATCCCGGAGTTAACCAGGCCCTGGAACTACGGCACCTGCGGTGCCGGTGTGTAATCATCCACATCATAAGATGTGTCATACGAAGGGAAGCACCCCCAAAGTCGCACCCGTGAAGTGGGTGAATCACAGCCTCCGCATTGGGCCCATAGCACACCCGCTCTGGGTAGGAGCCGACCTAGGTAGGAAAAATCCCGCTTGCCTCGGCTGGGACTAGAACTCGGGTCTCCCGGTCCATGGTACAGGGGCCGGTACGAGTGAAATTTCAGGGTCTAGGCACCGGTTGTCTGATCTTACACAAATTCACTAAACTCAGCCAGTAAGATAGTGTAAAAACCTTGACAAAAACTTAGGGATTTCATGAAATCCCTGGAAATTTTAGGGATTTAATGAAATCCCCGAGTGAAACAGTAATTACATGAACTTACTGAAAATTTCAGGGATTTCATGAAATCCCTGATTACACAAATTCACTGTAACATATACACAGATCCGCAAGCATGCATTTTTCGTGGAAGCTTTGTGCTCTGCCACGAAAAATGCGTGCTTGTTGCGGCAAGGGAGACAACACATGCAGGCAATACTCTCTAACCAGGCTGAAAATGTACTGTGCTGGTGAATGCGACAGTTTTCACCGCTTCTGTGCACACTGTGAAATAACACTGGGACCTCAAAGTTGTTCGCAACTGTCCACTTTCCTTGTCACCGAGTAGTTTTGTTTTTACCTTCTTAGGTATCACTTAGCTCGGCTTGGTCTGGGTTAGCCCGACTTGGCCGTCATCGTAGGGGCAGAGAGAAGCGAGTACCCGGGTACAGGTGTTACAGTACAACACAGACGCACGCAGTCGACCGACAGAAATGATCACACACCAAGAATGGTACTCTTTTCGTAGTGGTGCCACTATCTTTTTGGAGGTGGCCTAAAACCGGCCGTGGCATCCACCTTTAATTGTGATAGTCTAGATTTTTTCGTTAATACAATTTCCTAACAACATGACACAGCAGCCTAGTACTCCCCAGCGCTATTCGCCGAAGAGTCTTGTCTTGGTGGTTCAGTCCGACATAGGTTTCTGCTGGTCTCTCTCCTTCTCCTGTTGTCGTCCCCCTCCTTCTCCTGTTGTCCTCTGTCCTGGCCTGAATATCCACCCCATATATAGGTCCCGGCAGTCCGCAGGCCCTCACGAACTGCCAATCCGACCATCGGTCAAGGTAATCACATAAATCGGTCGTCCGACCACATAGCATAAGCGAAATTCATCTATGTATACATGTGACACCCTGCTATTCTCGCTTGCCTTCCAAAAACAACATAAATGCCGGCCTTGGCGGTCACGTCCTAGAGTGTCAATCAAGATGTCATCCCTGATTGACCTAAG
>JACVVK020000378.1:460000-467500 GCA_018292915.2 Batillaria attramentaria
ACATGCCAGCGTCGATGACGCATGTTTTCTTACGTCATTGTCAGAGTTACACTTGCAAAATCGTCTCTGCGGGAGATCGGCAGTGACGTGCGTTTGTACCACAGATGCTTGCCCATGAACGTGGAAAATTTAGCCCGTCCTATGATGTTGTTTCCATTACTATGGAAACAACATAAAAATCAGCACGTGCGTATCAGGGATCGATTTCTCGCGCGCCCTGCGACTGTGTCTCATATTTTGATAAAATGTCGCATAGAAATTTCGCAAAATGCGTCATATGTCGCACGAACATGACATCACAAGCGCACTTGACAACGCGAAGCAGAGATTCGCTGTCCGTGTCAGTCATAGAGTCTGTTACACTAATCTAATTTTAGTGATGAGGCTTACTTATCCCGCTCGCCGCGCGCGCTGCCAGGAACTCTCGCTCGAAAGAGTTGTAAAAAATATTGGCGCGTTATCAGTTTTCTCAGTTCTGCGATCGAGAGGTCCTTTTCCGTTTATAACCTGAACGTCACTGCACTTAGGAACAGGCTCTCGGCACAGACATTGTGACAGAGTGATGCGCGTGAACTTGTCTCATGGAAAATGAAAATGTCTCATAAACTGCGTGAAATGACTGGTCAAGGAGACAATGTCTCATTGGCATTTTTGAGTAAATCCATCCCTGGTGTGTGTGTGTGTGTGTGTGTGTGTGTGTGTGTGTGTGTGTGTGTGTGTGTGTGTGTGTGTGTGTGTGTGTGTGTGTGTGTGTGATACAAACGAATAACATAACACTAGTTATAATAAACTATACACACTTGTAGTAGTTACGGACTGGAAATCTTGAAACACGAAAAAAAAACCCACAAAAAAACCAATTGTATATACATTGTATGATTTCAACGCGGTATCGCGGTATAAAACAATAAAAGCGGCAAACGGAACTGACGAACGACATTAAATTCGTTAGCGCTTGTTTCGACACACCCTCTGCAGTCTTGCGGTTGTAAAATGGCAGTACATGTAGCCCAAAATCGATCGTGTTCCTGTTATCCCATACATCGGCTTCCGCTGCTAATTTGCCGCTGAATAGGTGCAACGTAGAGCGGAACATAACCGATGGGACACGTGCAATGAAGCTGGGGGATAACCTGCGGGTATATAACAATTTATGCCCGATTGGACCCTGAACTTGTTTTGCACTTGCCATGTTTTAGATTCCCGTACATGGCCGGTACACCCAAGATGAGCTCTACATTGAATACCACTTACCCCGGGTTACTTAAAGCTCTTTGTCTTCCCCCCTCCCTTCCCCCCAACAAACCACAGACCTAAAAAAAGATAGACCCCCTGCGGTGCTGGAAGTGTGACCCCGCCGCGCGCCATGTTGCGAGGAAGTGCCAGACGCTATCAGCTGTTTACATAGCGCGTATAGCATTGGTCCGCTTTATCTTACGTCACATTTCTGATGACGTCTTTCTGAAGAACTTTGTATTTCGAACGAGGCGTCCTGTACACAGACTGAGCCTCTGAGTTCTGGTATTCGCAAGATGGCCGCGATAGCGACACTCGCAAGCAGCGGTGGCAGCGTGCGGCGGTGGGTTTTTTTTTTTTTTTTTTTGTTAGGTCTGTGCAACAAACACACACCACACGATCGGGGATCGACGAGTCGTGAGGCTCTGTTCGGGATAGGACTGAGAGGTTCACGGGGTGCCGGAGTAAAAGGAGCAGCCAAACAACCAATTAAAAAAAAACCCAACAACAGTAACAATAACAAAACATCGTGCGGGAGCCTAATCTCTAAACTGAACGCGTTTTGCGTATGCGTAAAGTGCCCGGGGTCAATGCAGTTTCATACTGAAAGTGACCGGGGGTCGGCGGTCATTCGAATTCCTGGCGGCAGAGAGCGTATGGCAAAGTACACATTAATTTTGCTGTCTGGTGCATCAGGCATGTTATACTCGGCATGCGTGTCCAGTTCCGAACTCCAGGCACTGGGAAGCCGGCCGGCGAGCTCCCTGCATAGCACGTTCTCGATTTTCTTGTACCGTTTAATCTTTACCGTGTGAGGCTCTCGAACTTGGTTCGTGGGGAGCCGGGTGGTCGAATGGTAGAGCTTTGGACTTCTAATGCTCGGGTCGTGAGTTCGATCCCGGCTGGGGCCAAATATTTGTGCTGGCTTTTTCATCGTTGCCCCGTCTTTGATATCACCCTATGTGGTGGAAAAGGACGTTAAACCCCCAAACACCCACCCACCCGTATGAGGCTCTCGAACTTCGGTTCGTACATAGACAGTAAATAGAAAGGACCGCCAACTCGTACTAGGTTGGGTGCCAGGCCCAGTATAGCTGTACTGCTTACATAGGAAAATGCTCGGGAAATTTTTTTTTTAAATTTTTTTTTTTAATTTTTTTTTTTTTGACTCTGCCAGACAATACATACTTTCACACATGCAGTGACGTAACTGAATCATAGTATGCGTCAAACAATACGGTGTAGATTATACGGTAGTTCTAACTGTTACAGTACAACACAGACGCACGCAGTCGACCGACAGAAATGATCACACACCAAGAATGGTACTCTTTTCGTAGTGGTGCCACTATCTTTTTGGAGGTGGCCTAAAACCGGCCGTGGCATCCACCTTTAATTGTGATAGTCTAGAATTTTTCGTTAATACAATTTCCTAACAACATGACACAGCAGCCTAGTACTCCCCAGCGCTATTCGCCGAAGAGTCTTGTCTTGGTGGTTCAGTCCGACATAGGTTTCTGCTGGTCTCTCTCCTCCTGTTGTGTTCTCTTGGCCTGAATATCCACCCCATATATAGGTCCCGGCAGTCCGCAGGCCCTCACGAACTGCCAATCCGACCATCGGTCAAGGTAATCACATAAATCGGTCGTCCGACCACATAGCATAAGCGAAATTCATCTATGTATACATGTGACACCCTGCTATTCTCACTTGCCTTCCAAAAACAACATAAATACCGGCCTTGGCGGTCACGTCCTAGAGTGTCAATCAAGATGTCATCCCTGATTGACCTAAGGTACCAAGGCGGTCACGATCTAGAGTACACAAGTCATTTTGTCAATCACAATGTCATCCCTGATTGGCGTGAGGTTCCACGGCGGTCACGACCCAGGGTACACAGGTCATTGTGTAACATAACTCTCCTCATTTTTATGAAGGCTCAAAACACAAGTTTAACAACAATATGTTGTTTCCATTTGATCACCTGCTATCGTCACGGTCGTTCTTTTGTAATGCCATGTATCCACACACACACACACACACACACACACACACACACACACACACACACACACACTCTCTCTCTCTCTCTCTCTCTCTCTCTCTCTCTCTCTCTCAATGGAAACAACTGACCGGGCTGTCACACCAATCTTGTTTTTGGAAGAGAGACGTCAAGTTGTATTCTTTGAAATCTATGACGTTTTTAAGTTGTTTCTCTATAGAGAAACAACTTTATGAGACGGGGCAGATTTTGCTACGCGCAGCAGCAAGTTTCAGTGATACAAAAGAAGACTGTGACGTTTCTCCAAACAATACTTACTTTCACGCACACAGTGACGTAACGAAATCTGCGTCATAGACACCTTACGTGCACACTTTGCTGCTGCGTTCTTTTTGGCGGGAATGACGTGTGTGTGTGTGTGTGTGTGTGTGTGTGTGTGTGTGTGTGTGTGTGTGTGTGTGTGTGTGTGGACGGATGTAATGATGGCTATCTCCTAAACCACCTCGATGGAGGCCTTTTTACTTTGAGATAAAATGGGAAATCACCTTCTCCAGAGCTACCTTTCACGATTTTTAGCCTGCCGCATTTTCAGAAGAGTTATCGCCAATTTTAAAAAATCGGTCATGTTACGAATTTTTTCGAAAAAGTTGTTCAAATACCTTCATTTTCTAGACTTTGGAAGTTCACCCAATCACACTGCCTTTTTATTCGTGCTACAGCTCTGTAGCTCTGACAGGTTTTGTGTAAGAAAAATATTTTCGAGGTAGGGGTGGTCTGCATATAAATTCAAATATCTATGAAAAGACTCATTCAAATTACTCATCATTCCGGTATTTTTGTCATTTGTGCCAACTGCACATATAACATGAACTACTGCACTATTATAGCTTTAGTATTGAGAATAACAGAGCTTTTAGATAAGCACACTTTTTCACGTTTCTGCGTGCAGCGCCGGCCAAAAAAGTTCCAATTTTGCAATTTCGTAAGTACAATCCAAGGCACTTAAGTCCACATTTCATCAGCTCTCTAGATCTTCCAGATTTTATGTCAAAATTAATTCAGTCACGGAAGTCACAAAAGCAACAAGGAAATCACAAGATATGAAGAAGTATCATCTGTCAGACGAGCAGCGTGAGGCTGACGTCAAATGTTTGGTTCACAGACAAAATCTGCAAGTATCGTCACTGCTTCCGACATTTCATCAGCCCTCTAGATCTTCCAGATTTCATGTGAAAAATAATTCAGTCGGAGAAGTCACAAAGCCAACAGGGAAATCACAAGACATGAACAAGCATCCTCAGACGATCTCAGTGCTAGAGGCTGACGTCAAAAGTTTAGTTCACGGAATTGACGTCATCTCTCTCTCTCTGTATGACGACCTGCCTGAGGCTGACGTCAAATGTTTAGTTCACGGAACTGACCTCTCTCTCTCTCTCTCTCTCTCTCTCTCTCTCTCTCTCTCTGGGGAGCCAGGGTGGCCGAATGGTAGAGCGTTGGACTTTCAATGCTTGGGCCGAGAGTTCGAATCCCGGCCGCTGGGGCCAAATATTTGTGCTGGCCTTTTTCTCGTTACCCCATCTTTTTTATCATCCTTATGTAGTGGAAAAGGACGTTAAACTCCTAAACACCCACCCACCCACCCTCTCTCTCTCTGTCTCTCTCTCTCTCTCCCTTCTTCCCCCACCCGGCCCCACCCTCAGTCACGTGGCTTATCGGTCGAGGTCGTAGAGGATCTAGTGTCATTGGTAGAACTTGGAGAGGGGAGAACCGGCAACAATAACAACAAAATAGACAAAATAAAATGAAGTTTGGAGAAACAACTTTGTAGGACGGGGCCGTTCCTCCTTGTCTTTTTTTTACCTTGGTTCACAGACCACATGTACTCGACATTGGATATTGTTTATTGCATTGTCTCTTGAGATATAGAGCTTACATGATTAGTTCGAGTGGTTTACGGCGAAAGACTCGACTAACCCCGAGATGGTTCGATTGTTTGTGTAGTTACCGAGCCTCCGGCGAGGTAGCTACACAAACAATCGAACCATCGAGGGGTTAGTCTTTCGCCGTAAACCACTCGAACTAATCATGTCAGCCGTTTATACCAGGAGCATTCAGACTCTTACCTCTACTGCTCTAGTCGCATACATTTTCTCAGTGCGACATTTCAGGTTATTTTTCTGGTAGGGTGACCAGTGACTTTTGTACGCCCTCAAAATTCTGCGCACTGACTTATGAGGAAATGATGCGTAGGGCAGTTGAAACTGATTGATGTTAAGAAGAATATCACCATAAGCATGTGCTCATGAACTGACATTCAAAAGTGCACTCGCAAAATACTTCGCAGAGAATTTTCTGTGCGATCATACGTGATCCTAGGAGAACAAAATTTCACCCCCAAAATAACTGTGCACCGGCCGTGACGTATGAGTTCCAATTGTTTGCACTGGCGAGTGGTGTAAATAGATTTCATATTTAGGTGGTGCGGTAGTTCTCACCCTTCTCGAGGAATACCTGATGTCTAAAAACACAACTTTGAAAAGTGAGAGAGTAATTAATGAGGAAAGCAAAAACGTAAAACTCCTTGGTGTTCTCCTCCCGGATCGTAGGTAAAGGTTAAGACAATGACGTATAGGAATGTGCTTTTTAAAAGTCAGAGACGAAGTTATGGTGACATGACCTTTTATCATGCGTGTTGTTTTATACGCCTGTCGTTACTCAGTCAGTGTTCTCTAAAAAAAAAAAAAAATGAAATTACTTGACTTGGACCCCCCCCCCCCCCTCTCTCTCTCTCTCTCTCACTCACACACACACACACACACACACACACACACACACACACACACACACACACACACACACACACACACACACGCGGACACAAACTCTCTCTCTCTCTCTCTCTCTCTCTCTCTCTCTCTCTCTCTCTCTCTCTGTTTCACACACACACACACACACACACACACACACACACACACACACACACACACACACACACACACGAGATTCATGTGTACTGCCAGATTTTTTTTTCTTAACGCGCGCGCGTGTGTGTGTGCGTTAACAAGACACGGCATATGCTGAGTTCTGAATGGTTGACATATCGTCAATACACCATATTTTCACAAGTATTCTTGGTTCAGAAAGCTGTGTATCAAACACAACGTGTGTGTGTATGTGTGTGTGTGTGTGTGTGTGTGTGTGTGTGTGTGTGTGTGTGTGTGTGTGTGTTTGAGACTGACAGACAGACAGACAGACAGACAGTAATGAATAATGAAAAGTGATAAGCAGAAAAGCATGCAAAAGTAAAACAATCAAGTAGAAAACACACACACACACACACACACACACACACACACACACACACAGAGAGAGAGAGTGTACACAAACACCCGAGAGAGAGAGAGAGAGAGAGAGAGATACATGTACATAGTTCACAGTAATATATTACATCGCCCTCTAACCGTATGTAACACCAGGACTTGCGGGCCTCTTAGCTTTACCATTACACGTGTCAGGGAGTCTCTGCCTGTCTTTATCACCTGTGTACCACATCACAGTAACAATATTTTACCTCCGCTCCCCCTTCCGCACTAGCGACATATCCACCTCCTGCAAGGGACGCGTGCATGCGTGAGGCCTTTACGGGGCGCTGCGCGTCACACGCCCCACCCTCCATCCACAACCCCCTCCCTGCCTCCGTCACAATGCTCATTAAACCACCACCCATTCTGCGCTGCACAGCCTAGTGCCTATGCTACATGTATCCCACTTACCACACTGCCTCTGCGGACATTTTTGCAGCGGTCGGTGCTCTCGTGGATAAAAAGTCTCTATGTAAGATGCGGTTTTAACGTGTGTAAATGAACACACAAACACAGTGATAAAGACAACGGGCTATCTGATAAATGATTTTATAACATTATGTTGTGCATGTAGCCTTATAGTTCTGCGTGTATGTGCGCTCCATGATCACAGTTTTGTACTGGCAAATCATAGTGCCAACTGACGCGAATATAAGTATATAAGTATAAGTATATAAGTATACATACAGTAAAAAACGAACACAGTAAATTTAGCTAGCGTGTGTAAGGCAATGAGAATGTACATGTGTCCATTGTCTGATTGTGACATATAAGCAACAATACTAGACTGTCCATTGCCCCCTCCCCCCCCCCTCTCCCCCCCCCCCCCCCCCCCTCCCCCAAGCAACTGTTCTTACCGTACACTGTTTCCTATAGTAACACATACCATTGTCAATCCCG
>JACVVK020000378.1:470000-480000 GCA_018292915.2 Batillaria attramentaria
TCCCTCTTAGTTCATTGTTTGGCCTAACGCTTCCATTCATGTACTGCACGCCTGTAGTCAGCCTTCTCTCCCTCTTAGTTCATTGTTTGGCCTAACGCTTCCATTCATGTACTGCACGCCTGTAGTCAGCCTTCTCTCCCTCTTAGTTCATTGTTTGGCCTAACGCTTCCATTCATGTACTGCACGCCTGTAGTCAGCCTTCTCTCCCTCTTAGTTCATTGTTTGGCCTAACGCTTCCATTCATGTACTGCACGCCTGTAGTCAGCCTTCTCTCCCTCTTAGTTCATTGTTTGGCCTAACGCTTCCATTCATGTACTGCACGCCTGTAGTCAGCCTTCTCTCCCTCTTAGTTCATTGTTTGGCCTAACGCTTCCATTCATGTACTGCACGCCTGTAGTCAGCCTTCTCTCCCTCTTAGTTCATTGTTTGGCCTAACGCTTCCATTCATGTACTGCACGCCTGTAGTCAGCCTTCTCTCCCTTTTAGTTCATTGTTGCCAAATGGTCTTTTTTGCTTGCGCAACTCTTTCCGTCTGTAAATACTCATCCCCCCCTACCCCCCCCCCCCCCAGCTCTTTTTATCGAGATCAGTCCCAGCTGTATGTTATGAAAGTGATGTGTGTGTGTGTGTGTGTGTGTGTGTGTGTGTGTGTGTGTGTGTGTGTGTGTGTGTGTGTGTGTGTGTGTGTGTGTGTGTGTGTGTGTGTGTTGGAGGGGCCGGGGAGGTGCGTGCATAGGGTTTTGTGTGTGTGTGTGTGTGTGTGTGTGTGTGTGTGTGTGTGTGTGTGTGTGTGTGTGTGTGTGTGTGTGTGTGTGTGGAGTACATTTTCTGCTTGATTTCAATTTTATATTTTCATTTATACTGTAACTTTTAATCATTTTAAATGAGTAGTTCCTGTAATTCTTAAGCCATGTTTTTTTGTTTGTTTGTTTGTTTTTTGTTTGTTTGTTTTTTGGGGGTTTTTTGTTTGTTTGTTTTTTTGGGGGGTGGGGTAACTGTCCTTATTGTCGGTGTTTGGTTAACTCGCTATCGAAGTGCCTTCTCCGTGATGACCAAAAAAAAGTATACTACTGAAATGAAATGAATTGCGAGGCTACCGTGCGTGCGTGCGCCGGATTATCGGCTGAAAGTCCCCCAGAGTCAGTTTGATAACCGGCTCTGTGCAGACGAGAATGGCCACCCACCGAACTGTAGCAAACTAGGCTTATCAAAACTGTCAGTCAGTCGAGCAGACAAACCAGGTAGGGTTCGAAAGGCGGAAACAGGGAAAAAAAAGGAAGGGGGGACAAAGCGAGGTAAGGGAGACAAATTACCGGAGTGCATTTTGACAGGGCAGAATAAAAGGAAAGGTGAAGTGAAGTCACGGTTTCAGGGATACAGAGCACAGGGCTGTAAGACGGTGACGCCGCAGGCAGCAACATTTTAGGGCGCATTCGTACAGTCATTGTTGCTTAGAGGCGTATAGCCTGACATAACTAACTCATTGTCATCTGACTTAGGCCTACGCTGTGTAGTGGCACATCTCAAGAACACGGTGGAAGGTGTCAAAAGCTTGATGTAAACAGAGGGAGAAAAAAAAAAAGGAGAAAGGAAAGAAACAGAGCAAGAAGACAACTCCCAAACAGACTTTAATTTAAACCGCTGAGGGATCTTGAAATACCAGTAAACAAAGAATTTATCTGGAAATTCCAGTCTGGTCATACGAAACTGTGATATTCTGGGCGGAAAACTCACGCGTGATTTAGGAGAACGAGATCTCGCGACAGACAGAAAACTGAGGACACGCAACGCAGCAGGAGCCAGAATTCATTTCGTCCGGAGAGACTGCAGGTTAGTTGGACAGTATTTTGACTTTGCTTTGCTTTCTCGTCTTTGTCAAGGGATTGTCATTGTATCTCACAAAATTGTCAAGGGAATCTCTCTCTCTCTCTCTCTCTCTCACACACACACACACACACACACACACACACACACACACACACACACACACACACACACACACACACAATGGCAGATTGAGAACTGATCGAGGTATGGCCAAATCTTTTTTTTTTTTTTTTTTGTTGCTGGTTTTTCATTGTGTATGTGTGTGTTTGTGGTTTTTGTTTGTTTGTTTGTTGGTGGTGGTGGTGGTGGTGGTGTTTTTGGTTCTCGCTCGTAAGTGTTGTTGTTGTTGTTGATTTTGTTTTGTTTGTTTGTTTTTATATTTTACCTTTAAGAGGAGAGAGCGCGCGCGCTATGGTTTCAACTCATGTGCGTACTCTTGTGGTATTTGTTTTGAATGAAAGTAGATCACTAGATGTACTTCCTTATTACTATCCACTGTTGTGTTTTACTTGCTACTTTCTTTCCTTTTTCAATTTAGAATAGCAACGGCACGTTTGAATATGGTCATTGTTCCCGTAGCTACTAGCTAGCTCTCTCTCTCTCTCTCTCTCTCTCTCTCTCTCTCTGTTTCCCTGATCGCCTGTTGGCGCCCTTCACGACACATAGAGTAAAGTTAATGTTTTTGAGTGTCCTGTTGTAATTTTTCTTCTTTAAGGAGGGCAGGAGAGGGGGGGGGCTGTTTCCCTGATCGCCTGTTGGCGCCCTTCACGACACACAAAGTAAAGTTAATGTTTTTGAGTGTCCTGTTGTAATTATTCTTCTTTAAGGAGGGCAGGAGTGGGGTGGGGTCTTGCAGTTTCAGTGGGACCCTAAGCGGTTGATGGCTATTTTAATGGTGGCATATGTCACGTACTAAAACTATCATTGCCTTCTACGTGGTAACGACTCCACAGCGATAGCTGTACTTTCCTCTATCTGTCTGTAAGATGTACTGGCCTAGCAAAATGGCAATTTCCGTTATTGTTATGAGTTGAATAGCGTGGCTGTATTATATGCTACCTTGTAACATGTTTTTAAACTACATTCAAACTTCTGTGAAGCGTTCAAAGGGATTTGTGTGAAATTTCAAAGTCGCTTTGTGCCTACCCCCTACCCCCCCCCCCCCCACCCCCCTAAAAAAAAAAAAAAAAATCTTATTTTTTTTTCTCACAATAATGTGGCTGAGCGACTTTGTTGGAGCCCGTAACATATTAACATATTATATGTGCCATCTGTTATTTGCTTTATCGACGTCACTACAACACCGCTGAAACCATTGTTTGAACGTTGTGCGAACGAGGGATGGTCTATTAGCACAGAAGGATTAAGTTTCATTTCCCTGCGCGACTGTCACGAAGCCGAGGGAAATGCTGTCCAAATCCAGGTGCATGTCATCTGTCTGCATTGCCTCACAAGTTTCTGTTATAAAAAATAAATTTTAGAAGCTTTGTGAAGGAATACATCACATTCTTTTTCGTTATAATAAACTAGTGTCCAAAAGAAACGATACCAAACTGTTGTCAGAATGTTTTTGTGCAAAGTGATCCCCGAGGCCTTAAAACATAGGTTTACGTATCCCACGTCCCAAATACAGCGTCTGTGCTCGGGAATACCGGAAACATTTGCTAATGAAATATACCACTCTGAAATTTCTGTATTGTTCTGTTTTATTGTATGTCCTTGCCAACCCTTGGTATCGTTTCTTTTGGACACTAGTTTTTATTCTAATGCATAATTTTGTCGCCAAAGAAGTGTGACAATCATAAATTAATTCTGAACTGACTGGCTATAACCATGATTAACATCAGTAACATATGGATCTGTCGGAGAGCGTTGTAAATGGACATAAATGCTTTAGTTTTTCAAATCCATGACATCTCGAAGGGCTCTTTTACCAATGACGGTGGAAATACTTCATGGTGTTGCAGTTGATTATTAACTTCGCATTTTAGGACCGGCCCCCGTAGTGTAGTGGTTAGCACATCGGACCATGGACCGGGAGACCCGGGTTCGAATCCCAGCCGAGGCAAGCGGGATTTTTCCTACCTAGGTCGGTTCCTACCCAGAGCGGGTGTGCTATGGGCCCATTGGGGAGGCTGTCGCCACACAGCCGAGATTTACCCACTTCACGGGTGCGACTTTGGGGGTGCTTCCCTTAGTATGACACGTCTTATGATGTGGATGATTACTCGGCCGGCACCGCAGGTGCCGTAGTTCCCGGGCCTGGTGAACGCCGGGATATTTATGACAGGAAGCGTGGAATGCGGCCCTGTCCCGCAGTCCCAAACCACACGGACCTCCATGGCATCATCTTACCATCATCCTCATCTCCATCATCATGCATAATAAAAATTGCCCCGGCTTTCGAGCCCTCCGTGGATTCCACCCATGACCTGGGAGGAACACCACTGGAGCTGGCAAAAAGAGTTGGGGCAGCAAAAAAAAAAAAAAAAAAAAAAAACTTCGCATTTTAGGTTTCTGTCTTATCTTAGACGATAATTATTTGACATGTCACTTTGCACCTGCGGTGTTTTCAGTGCCATCAAAGCTCTGAACTGGCAAAATGTTACGATTTTCACAGGCAACACACACACATAATAGTAATAATAATAATAATAATTGTGTATTGTAGTGTAGGCGCTTTACCCAATTTCTTAAACTGGCTCAAAGCGCCGCGAACTGAACCCAACACGCACGCTCACGTGAATCACACGCATTCTCTCACACACTGGACATAAACACATTACAATCACGTGGTGCGAAGGGTCAGCTCAGCTATTTGAGTTTCGGACTTTAGAATAGCATTTATTTACAAATTTGGTGGGCTGAAACTTTCCAAAGCAGAGGGGGGAGGAAGCCGGAGTACCCGGAGAGAACCCCCGACGATCGGCCCGAATGAACGGTGTCACGTACGATAAGGATTCTTTGCCCCGAGTGGGACTCGAACGTGACCTCTCGCATTGGTGACGAGGTCTTTACCATTCGACACCGACCGCCCCATCATGTTCTATAATGGTCGGTAGTCTGGTAGTGGTCAAGACTCTGCCAGAAATGCGAGAGGTCAGGTTCGAGTCCCGCTTGTATTGGGGCAAAGAATTTCTCTCGCTGCTGCTGCGTGGCACCGTTCATTCGGGCCGATCGTCGAGGGTTTTTCTCCGGGTACTCCGGCTTCCTCCCCCCTTCTGCTTTGGCTAATAAAGCCCACAAACTTCAAAATAAATGCAATTCTAAATTCCGAAGCTGAGCGGTCGGTGGTCTAGTGGTTAAGAGACCTGTCACCAATGCGAGAGGTCAGGGGTTCGAGTCCCACTCGGGGCAAGGAATTTTTCCTTCTCGTATGTGGCACCGTTCATTCGGGCCGATCGTCGGGGGTTCTCTACGGGTACTCTGCTTTGGAAATGTTCAGCCCACCAAAAATCGAAAAATGAATGCAATTCTAAATCCCGAAATTTAGATAGCTGAGCTGGTCCTTCGCACCACGTGATTGTAATGTGTTTATATCAAGTGTGTAAGAGAATGCGTGTGATTCACGTGAGCGCGTGTTTTGGGTTCAGTTCGCGGCGCTTTGAGCCGATTCATGAAACTGGTTAAAGTGCCTATACAATACTCATTATTATTATTATTAGTTGAGCTGAGCTTTCGCACCACGTGATTGTCATGTGTTGTGTGAGAGAATGCGTGTGATTTATGTGAGCATGTGTGCTGGTTTCAGTTCGTGGCGCTTTAAGCTAAGCAGTTGGGATTGAAGAGCGTCCACAATCCACACATTATGATGATGATGACGATGATGATGATGATGATGATGATGACGATGATGATTATTTGTCGGGCCAAAGGGGAAGAACTTGTTCCAAAGGCATAAATTCCCCAGTGGCTGACTCGATTCAACACCCGTGTATGGTATTAGGCTGCGTAATAAAGTCGGTTGACTAGTACCGTAGAAAGAAAAATGAGTGACAGCAAACAAACATTTTGGGAGCCTTGAATATTTATGAGGTTGGTATGTGACACATCATCGGTCACACACCTTCGCTCATTTCAGTACCATCTGTCGTAAGTGGGTTACTGGGTCACTGCGACTAAGACTAAACGTGACTTGTTCGGACTCCTATCTTGTTCTTATATTCAGGCGCAATTAATTACCCACCCACCCCCCTCTCCCAACACACACACACAAAACCCTACCCCACCCCCGCCCTCTTTCTTTTCATTAGTATTTCATGAATTATAATTCCATAGATGAACCCGTGGAGCCGGGATAGCCGAATGGTAGAGCGTTGAACTTCCAATGCTCGGGTCGTGAGTTCGAATCCCGGCTAGGACCAAATATTTGGTCTGGCCTTTTTCTCTTTGCCTCCTCTTTGATATCACCCTTACCTGGTGGAAAAGGACGTTAGACTCTCAAACACCCACCCAACCCCCCCACACCCCCCACCCCCCCTACGTAGGTGAACCACATGCGCCTTTTTTTTTCTTTTCTTTTTTTTTGGTCCTGGCAGTCAAAGGATGAGAGAGTAATTGTTTTGAGTGACGTCCTGTGTATGTCTGTCCGTCGCTAGACACTTTGTGATGAGGGACGTTGAACAACTCGACTGGTCTTTGTTGATCATATGTGACCCGTTCTCGCGAAAGGGACCGTAAGTCGCGCTAGGCCGAACGCCGCTATGGGCGAAAAGAGTGCCGGGGGTCAGTATGGCCGCCTTGTGGGTAGCCAACTTCAACTGCTGATGTCTCTGTCAATTTTAGTAGTACAGCTTTCATTCTTATACTGAATTAAACTGTATAACCAGTACATTGCAGTGATATACATATCGCAAAATTGATAATTTGCGACTTATGGTCCCTTTTGTAAGAAGGGGTCACATATATATGTTACAGTGAATTTGTGTAATCAGGGATTTCATGAAATCCCTAAAATTTTCAGTAAGTTCATGTAATTACTGTTTCACTCGGGGATTTCATGAAATCCCTAAAATTTCCAGGGATTTCATGAAATCCCTAAGTTTTTGTCATGGTTTTTACACTATCTTACTGGCTGAGTTTAGTGAATTTGTGTAAGATCAGACAACCGGTGCCTAGACCCTGAAATTTCACTCGTACCGGCCCCTGCAGTGTAGTGGTTAGCACTTCGGACCATGGACCGGGAGACCCGGTGTAGCAGTCCAGATTATACCCCACCTGGAGTATACCCCCGTATAAACTGGCCTAGCCCAGACTATACCCCCGTATAAACAGGCCTAGCCCAGACTATCCCCCCGTATAAACTGGCCTAGCCCAGACTATACCCCGGGGTGTACTCTGGCCTAGGCCCGTTTAACCCTCTCCTGCCCACTTTAACCCCCCTACCACGGACGACCAGAGAGAGAAAGAGAAACGTCTTTGCTTGAATGTTGCACTCGATGTTCAATGACGGCGTGTGGCACACGTGAGCGGTTCTATAGTTTTCTGTTTTTCCTTCCTGTTACTTTATTTTCTTAAATCTGTGTTGTAATTGTCCTGAGACACCCAAAGACTGAGATAGATAGATAGATAGATAGATAGATAAAGGGAGAGAGAGTTTCTTAAGGTGCCTCTGAGGGAAATTTTGTAAACTTGCAATGCTTGTATCTCTTATATCTCATATCTTATATCGTATAAGACAAATCAAACCGCTTCATTCTGAAAAGAACAAAGAGCCAAGTGGATGTTCCTCAGTGTCACATATCAAATGCACTTTAAAATAGAACAAAACCCAAATTAACAACAGCCAGGGTTTCTCTTGGTGTGATGATAACAGTACTTGACTGTCAAACGCTCAAAACAACATTGAAGTGGTAACTTCTGTTTTCAGTGTTGAAGCAAACTTCGCTTGTCTCCTTTAGTGAAAACGTTGCGGGATATCGCATCCAGCGCATATTGGTGCCCAGCTTGGCATAGATGTAAATGCCGTATGCAAGAAAGTTTGCTGTGGCGAGAATTTCAACGGCAGTAGCCCAAATGCCATCATCTTCCATTCTTTCTCGTGTCTGCAGCATTTTTGATGTTGTAGATGTATTGAGGATACTTTTTGTCTTCTTTTCTGTTGAATAAAATTTCAAAATCTGCTCGCATAGGCAACCATTCATCTCGGCTTGACAGGTTGAGAACAAATGACACAAAAACCGTACTTGACACGCAAACGGCCGTGAACAGAGTTCAATGAAGTGTTGTACACGCGAACTCTGCTCACAGGTGGGTATATTCCGGGCAGGAGGGGGTGAATCCGGCCTGGGCTGATCTATACCCAGGGGGTTGAACCGGCCTAGGCTACTTTATACCCGAGGGTATAAAGTAGCCAGGGGTATACTCCGGCCTGTTACACCGGGTTCGAGTCCCAGCAGAGGCAAGAGACATTTTTCCTACCTAGGTCGGCTCCTACCCAGAGCAGGTGTGCTATGGGCCTAATGTGGAGGCCGTTGCCACACAGCCGTGATTCATCCACTTCACGGGTGCGACTTTCGGGATGTATGACACATCCTATGATGTGGATAATTACACATCGGCACCGCAGGTGCCGTAGTTCCAGGGCCTGGTTAACTCCGGGATATTTATGACAGGAAGCGTGGAATGCAGCCCTGTCCCGCAGTCCCAAACCACACGGACCTCCATAGCATCATCTTACCATCATCCTCATCTCCATCATCATCATCAGTGCACAATCATAATATTTTTTAAAAAATGCCCCAGCTTTCGTGCCCTCCGTGGATTCCACTCCATGACCTGGGAGGAACATCACTGAATAATAATAATAATAATAGATTGTTTTTATATAGCGCAGTATCCCAGTGGACGCTGGCAAAGAGTTAGGGCAGAAAAAAATCACTCGTAGATCAGATGACAAGTTCAGAATTGCCTAGACCCTGAAATTTCAGTCTTGGCAGCAGCTCACCACAGCATTCTCACCATGTGACAACTCTGTACACAAACAGTAATTTCTTTTGACTGATAAAACTGCATGTTCACGAGGGTACACTAACACTGCAGTCTGCTACATGTACTTACAACTGCCTACCACTCCACTGCAAGCATGTCTCAATCCAGCACGGAAGAGACTTTCAAAGCGGAGCTATTTGCACGCTACCAAACACACCACAAATATCTGATTCCAAAAGAAGACTACTACAAACTCGTGGAGAGTGTGAAATCTGCTGCTGCTGGTGGTCAGAGAAAGAGCAGAACGACTATTATCTCCTGACCAAGTAAATTTGCTTCACGGAAGGGGGGAGGGGAAGGGGTGTGTGTGGGGGGGGGGGGTAGGGCAGAGGCTCGAAAATTCTAACAACAGGGGAGCGGGGATTTTCATTATTCCATTTCAGTCAATAAATACCTTTCACCTGAGGAGATCTATTACGTCATTTCCAGTATTTGAGGTACACATAAAATTATTCTGACATTTTCAGCACCAAGAATACGAGGGGACGAACAGATACTCTCGCCCCACCCACCCCTCCCCAAGTCCTACGCTAGTGCATGGTTTTCGAAGATGGATTTTACTGTGACATCTTACACGTATGAGTTGCGCGAAATGTACTCGCTTGTTTTATCATTTAAAAAACAAAACAAAAAAAAACTATGGTCATCGTACACGTATGAGTTGTGCGAAACGAACTTGCACATTTTTTTCTTCTTTTACTGTAACTATCTTACATATTGGTTGCGCGAAATGTACTTGCATTTTTTATTTATTTTGTATCTTCTACTGTGAGAACTTGTATGTTTTGTTTTATACTGTGGCTATCTTATATGTAGAGTTCCGTCAGATACACTCTTGCATGTATTTATTATTTTCACTGATTATCTCAAATATTTGAGTTGTTCGAGATGTACCTCTATGTGTTTACTTTCTTTACCATGTCTGTCCTTAAAAAAACCCACAAAAGATTAGTTGAACGGGATGCACTCCTGTGTTCGGCTTAAGAAAATTATGGGTCAGTGATTTCCTGAAATCCCTGGTCCTTGAAATCAGGGATTTCATGAAATCCCTGGAAATTTTAGGGATTTCATGAAATCCCCGAGTGAAACAGTAAGTACATGAACTTACTGAAAATTTTAGGGATTTCATGAAATCCCTGATTACACAAATTCACTGTAACATATATACGGGTTTTGTTGTTGT
>JACVVK020000378.1:482500-500000 GCA_018292915.2 Batillaria attramentaria
CAACCAAGCCATCAAAATCCAGAAGGAATATTTTGGTAAGACATGACATAAATGACATGACATGTCCGGTCGACGTCCGAGAGGCTTCTCAAAGTTCCCAAGCGCATCCTGAAATGCTTTGGCGAGCGCTCTTTCAGTTTTGTGGCACCAATCTTTTGAAATTCTCTGCCAGCAAATCTGAGAAGTGCGCCCACACTGTCTGTTTTTAATAGCAATCTTAAAACGTTACTCTTTTGGTAAGCTTTCCAGTAGTTTCCTGTGTCAGTAACTAGTCACTTTTCACCAGTGTATGTCTGTCCAACGGTTGTAAATTGTGCGTGAGTGTCGGTGAGTGATTGGCGTATTGAGTTTCATTTAAAGAAATGCGCCCTACAAATACCATTTCTTCTTATTATTATTATTATTATTATTATCATTATTATTGTTGTTGTTGTTGTTGTTGTTGTTGTTGTTGTTGTTGTTGTTATTATTATTAAATAAATAAAAGACTGTACAAGAAAAGGCCGTACGACTGAACAGCAAATTGCTCTTCTTCTTCTTCTTCGTCTTCTTCTTCTTCTTCTTCTTCTTCATATTAGTAGTAGTAGTAGTAGTAGTAGTAGTAGTAGTAGTAGTAGTATGAAATAAATAAATAAAAGACTGTACAAGAAAAGGCCGTACGACTGAACAGCAAATTGCTCTTCTTCTTCTTCGTCTTCTTCTTCTTCTTCTTCTTCATAGTAGTAGTAGTAGTATTAAATAAATAAATAAATAAAAGACTGTACAAGAAAAGGCCGTACGACTGAACAGGAAATTGGTCATTTAGTGTCATTCATATTTGAACTTACCTTGCGTGTATTTTGAAATGCAAAGCCAGAGCACTCTGCTAGATTCGCCAGCTCCCCAAAGTTCCTATGCAGAATTTGAAATTTTTCGACCAGCGCTGTTTCCGATTTACCACCCCAGTGGTCTGAAAGTCGCTGCCTGCTAGCACGAGACAGCAACCTCTTCTGGCATCCTTCAGATCAGATCTTAAAACCTACCTGTTCCAACTGGCATTCTGCTGATTCATGTAACTGTAATACCAGCTGTGTAAGGATGTGTTCTATGTGCGTATGAGTGATGTGTGAATGCGCGATGAGTTGATTTCAAGAATTGCGCAAATGTTATTTTGTTTATTTATTTATTTATTTATTATTATTTATTTGTTTATTTATTTGATGGCAATATTACAACCGCACAGAACTCTAAGATAGTCTTTTCGGAACCCACGTGCGCACCAGATTCAACATCTGTTTTGTTGTTGTTGTTGTTGTTGTTGTTGTTTACTAGACGCTTACTGAGTAGTTTATTCTAATGTAGACTGTGACCCCTTCCAAACTCCAACCATCGACAACAAGTTCATTTTGATGTTTTATTTCCATTGTCAGACCTCCCGTCAAACACCAGCAACACGGAAGTGAAACTGATCATCCTGACCTACATGCGCAGTGGCTCGTCCTTCACGGGTGACCTGTTCAACCACCACGACCAGGTGTTCTACGTGTTCGAGCCGCTATGGTCCGTGCAGAAACACTACTTCACAAATCAGCCGGTTTTCTTCTACGACAAACCCCCGGTGTACGTACGGCGCGCACAGGCTGCTCAACACGCACGGGTCCGCGTCGTAATAGTTAAGCTATAGGGGATCTACGAAAGAGTTATTTCTCCTGGGATGCCCGGGCTTGTTGATCGGTTGCACTCTCTGGGGCACAGAGTCTTTCAGTGGAAAGTACCTCTGTGCACGGTGGGGAAATGGCGCTCACTGCGCTACCGTGATGGGCCTAAATTTTCTCGGTGCTCTCAAACACAAGGTCGCGCACTATGTCATCCTTGACCAGCTTTGAACCCAGAGGGATCCTCAATGGCGCAAGTGATGGGAGGCTGTCCTCAGAGTGAAAGTAGGCGTGTTTCTGAATCAGAGACATACATAACATGTCTCTTTCTGAACGGACAGATCTATTATTGCATTCAGTCCTAGAGCACGGGTGTGTATGCTTTTGTAATCGTCTCTTATTCCACCACAAGGCAGGTACGTGATCGTCTGCACCGTGCAATAATACTTGCCTGTAGAGTGCAACACCTTTGCCTGTCAGAGTGCAACCCCCTTGCCGTTTACTCACATACTGTTGGATCAGTGTACCACGTAAACAGTGCCATCAAAGCGCAACAATAATTGTCCGCTGGCAAAGATTTTGCCCAAACCAAAAGTGATCGGATATTCAAGACTTCGTTTTAAATCGAATCATATGACACACAAGTCTTCGCTTTTCTAAAAAAAAATTCGCCATTTTTGAAAATGGCGCTGGCTGTAAGCAGTCACATTTTCACGCCCCGCCGAAAAGGGACTGCACTCTGGAGTCTAGATCGGTTGTATAGGGGATTAGCTCCCTTTAACGCACGTATAAGGGTGATATCAATTATCAAAGACGGGGGAACGAGGAAAAAAGAGATGAGCGCTAATTCTCGGGATTCGAACTCAGGACTGACCCGAACATTGACACATCGGCAACCCCAGCTCCCCCGTGATTTTCTTGTAATACTGACTATGAATGAAACACTGGATTTGGCACTTCATACACTACTTATCTCGATCTGTTAATGAAGAGGCAATGAACCTTTCGGTATTCTGAATTATTAACAACGTTCATTTCCTCCTCAAGAGCAGATCGAGATAAGTAGTGTATGGAGGGCCAAATGTTTAATTAGCGGTCTGGGCCCTCATCTCTGGATGGAAGCATCTCTTTCGACTGCATTATGATCAGTTTCTCACCCTCATCATCATGATGATTAAGACGTTTTGTAAGAAAGTATTGTATATATGACTGTGTGTATGTAGTGTATGTAATGTCCGCTCAGAGTTCCAGTAGGAGGGGGAGCATGAGTAGCCGAATAATAGAGCGTTGGATTCTGAATACTCGGGTCGTGAGTTCGAATCCCGACTGGGGCCACATATTTTGTGCTGGCCTTTTCCTCGTTCGGCCGTCTTTGAAATCCCACATACGTTATCGAAATGGACGTTAAACTCCCACCCCCACCCCCCCCCCCCCCACCCCCCATCCACCCCTCCAGCAGAAGGTTGGCCGCCAGAAATTCCTCATTAGTACTCGTATTATTATCGTTCTTCTTCTTCTTCTTCTTCTTATTATTATTATTATTATCCTTCTTCTTCTTCTTCTTCTTCTTATTATTATTATTATTATCCTTCTTCTTCTTCTTCTTCTTATTATTATTATTATCGTTCTTCTTCTTCTTCTTCTTCTTATTATTATTATTATTATCCTTCTTCTTCTTCTTCTTCTTCTTCTTATTATTATTATCCTTCTTCTTCTTCTTCTTCTTATTATTATTATTATTATCCTTCTTCTTCTTCTTCTTCTTATTATTATTATTATCCTTCTTCTTCTTCTTCTTCTTCTTATTATTATTATTATCCTTCTTCTTCTTCTTCTTCTTATTATTATTATTATTATCCTTCTTCTTCTTCTTCTTCTTCTTATTATTATTTATTATCCTTCTTCTTCTTCTTCTTCTTATTATTATTATTATTATCTTCTTCTTCTTCTTCTTCTTCTTCTTCTTATTATTATTATTATTATTATCCTTCTTCTTCTTCTTCTTCTTCTTATTATTATTATTATTATTATTATCCTTCTTCTTCTTCTTCTTATTATTATTATTATCCTTCTTCTTCTTCTTCTTCTTATTATTATTATTATTATCCTTCTTCTTCTTCTTCTTATTATTATTATTATATCCTTCTTCTTCTTCTTTCTTCTTATTATTATTATTATCCTTCTCTTCTTCTTCTTCTTCTTATTATTATTATTATTATCCTTCTTCTTCTTCTTCTTCTTATTATTATTATTATTATTATCCTTCTTCTTCTTCTTCTTCTTATTATTATTATTATTATCCTTTCTTCTTCTTCTTCTTATTATTATTATTATCCTTCTTCTTCTCTTCTTCTTCTTCTTATTATTATTATCCTTCTTCTTCTTCCTTATTATTATTATTATTATTATTATCCTTCTTTTCTTCTTATTATTATTATTATTATTATCTTCTCTTCTTCTCTCTTATTATTATTATTATTATCCTTCTTCTTCTTCTTATTATATTATTATTATTATTATCCTTCTTCTTCTTCTTCTTCTTCTTCTTATTATTATTATTATCCTTCTTCTTCTTCTTTCTTATTATTATTATTATCCTTTCTTCTTCTTCTTCTTCTTATTATTATCTTCTTCTTCTTATTATTATTATTATTATCCTTCTTCTTCTTCTTCTTCTTATTATTATCTTTCTTCTTCTTCTTCTTCTTATTATTATTATCCTTCTTCTTCTTCTTCTTATTATTATTATCCTTCTTCTTCTTCTTCTTCTTATTATTATTATTATCCTTCTTCTTCTTCTTCTTCTTATTATTATCCTTCTTCTTCTTCTTCTTCTTTATTATTATTATCCTTCTTCTTATTATTATATATTATATTATTATTATTATTATCTTCTTCTTCTTCTTCTTATTATTATTATTATCCTTCTTCTTCTTCTTATTATTATTATTATCCTTCTTCTTCTTCTTCTTCTTCTTATTATTATTATCCTTCTTCTTCTTCTTATTATTATTATTATTATTATCCTTCTTCTTCTTCTTCTTCTTCTTCTTATATTATTATTATCCTTCTTCTTCTTCTTCTTCTTATTATTATTATTATCCTTCTTCTTCTTCTCTTCTTCTTCTATTATTATCCTTCTTCTTCTTCTTATTATTATTATTATTATCTTCTTCTTCTTCTTCTTCTTCTTATTATTATCCTTCTTCTTCTTCTTCTTCTTATTATTATTTTATCCTTCTTCTTCTTCTTCTTCTTCTTATTATTATCCTTCTTCTTCTTCTTCTTCTTATTATTATTATTATCCTTCTTTCTTATTATTATTATTATTATTATTATTATCCTTCTTCTTCTTCTTCTTATTATTATTATTATTATCCTTCTTCTTATTATTATTATTATTATTATCCAGCGTTTCTTTTCTCTTTTTTAGGTACCCCAAGCTGGAAGATTTCTACACCCCGGAATCACTTGGCGTGTCCATTCTCAAGAGCTTCCTGGACTGCCAGTTCCGCTCCATTGACCCTCGCACGCTGATTCAGTACCACATGATGAGCAGCGAGACCACCAAGACTTTCTTCTCCTGCTTCAAAAAAAGGCCGGGCATATCGGGGACTCTCGCTTGCCTCCCTTCCGTGGCGCGACCTTGCAGGGCAGCCAAGGTCACGTCCGTCAAGACCATCCGCTTCTTCATGAAACAGGCAGCGAAACTGGTCAAGGACGACCCGAAGGTCAAGGTGTTACACTTACTGCGCGACCCTCGGGGGACGCTGCGCTCCCAGGCGTCCGTGGCAGAGTTTAAGTGGAATGATTTGAACAACGCCTCCAGGTTGTTCTGTGACCGCGTGTACCGGGACCTGCAGGAGGCCGAGCGACTCAAGACGCTGTTTCCAGGCCGCGTGTTGACCGCCCGGTACGAGGACCTCGCCACGGACCCCATGGCCTTCGCAGAAAAGCTGCTGACCTTCGCCGGGCTGACCTTCAGCCCCAAGTTACGCGACTACGTCTGGAAAATCACCTCATCCGGACTCAGCGACGGTGGTGCGAGAAGCACTGTGAGGAACAACTCGCAAGCCACGGCAAACTCTTGGCGTAAAAAGGTGGCTTTCTCTGATTCGTCCGTAATAGACACGAATTGCCTGGAGGTGTACAAACGCACTGGGTACCTGGCTTTCCCTATGGAAGTTTTCTTGAAAAATCTCACTTTTCCTTCGTTTGTGGATCATAAACGGGTACCGGGCCTGTGGACATGACATGGACGCGTGTGTGTGTGTGTGTGTGTGTGTGTGTGTGTGTGTGTGTGTGTGTGTGTCAGACAGACAGACCGACAGGCCGACCGACAGCCAGCAAGTAAATCCATGACCTAAAGAGAAAACAAATGTCGGCATCATATGCCAACTGTCTCCCAGTATGTTAAAAAAAACAACTCGCTAATTTAACTCGTATTCATTCACTTTTGGAATTTTTTGTTCCACCGGTGCACAATTTGAAATCCCTGGTTCAGGGAATGAAGAAATTACTTCTCGTGGAAGTGTTCCCAATTTATTACTCTGACTATCCAGGAAATGGTCTGTACTCGTTTCAAAGCCTTAAGTTAAAGGAAGACATTACCTCTCATATAAGGGCATCTACAATTATTACTGTGTCTGTCCAGAAGATGTTCCATGTCCAGAAGATGTTCCATATTCGTTTACCGTATATCTTTTTTTTCCATTGGAAGCAACCACATGTATGTGCAAATACGCGAATACTGAGGCAGCGTGCAATTTAATAATTAAAAAAGCAACTCACAAAAGCGAAAAATTGTCTGTACCAAAATCGGTGTGACACATGCAAACCGACTTCCTCGCAGGTTTGTTTGTTTGTTTGTTTATTTGTTTGTTTGTTTGTTTGTTGTTTGTTTGTCACAACCCACCTACACAGAAAGCAAGCGCGCGCGCACGCACACGCACACACACACACACACACACACACACAGAGTGATCGGCATTTTCCAAACCGGTACGACGTCACAGTAAACAAACCTACTCTCACGCGCACCGGTAGGCCAGTCACGGAAACCAGTAACTAATTTTGCCACCGAAAATCTGCCGACGAATGCAGTGATAAGTTAATTGCTAACTGTAACTGTTACGGTGTTTGTCAATTAATTAAATGACAGGCGTCATACACTCACTACTACATCTCGGCACGGCTCTCTCTCTCTCTCTCTCTCTCTCTCTCTCTCTCTCTCTCTCTCTCGCTGACTCAGAGACTTTTTTTCTCTCTCCTCTTTTCCTTTATTTTTGAAACCAGTCAAACAAAATAAGAACCGGTAGGTTCTACCGGCTACTGATTTTACAACCAGTATTTTCCTTTTCAAACCAGTATTTTACCGGTAATTACCAGTTAAATCCATCCCTGACACACCAAATAAACCACGCAGTTTGGCGCGCGCGCACACATACACTCAGAGTAACACACATTTACAACCACAACAACAACATAACACGTGCTGATTATCACCAAAGACCATGCACTTTTGCATAACCCAGGACTGATGGCACTCCCAGATCGACAAGATCGCGCTTCGTCTTCAAAGGGAGGTAACCAAATCGTTGGTAAACCTCTCGGCAGTTGTTATCGATCGTGGACGTGGAGTTAAAGTCAAACTTCAGACGCCATTCCATGGACGTTTCTGAGGAATTGCTTCGCTCGTTGCGCAAGACACCTCTGGAGGTGTTGCCTGCCATGGTGATGTTCCAGATGTAGCCACGTAGTCCATCGTTCAGGGTCAGTCCTGCGAAACCCAACATTTTCTCAGCAAAGTTCAGAGGCTCCGAAGCGAGGTCCTCGTATCTCACCCTCAGAACACGACCGGGGTAAGTCGCTGTCAGCTTGTCAGCAACTTGGGCGTCCTGCAGAACTCGCTTGCAGAACGTTTTGGAGAACTGGTCCGTTTCTGACGGTTTGAACTTGCCGTATATTCTCTGCGAGCGTAGAGTGCCCCTGGGGTCACGCACAAGGTGAACGACCTTGACCTTGGGATCGGATTTGGCGAGAGAGGCCGCTTGCTCCATAGAGAGACGGATGGTTTTCAGTGACGTCACCCGCGCCGCAGCGCATGGGTTTTGAAGCAGAGGCAGACAGCCAAGAATTCCCATGATGCCTTGATGGTTACGACGGCAGTCTATAAAGGGTTTGGTTTTTTTACCCACGGACAGAAACGTTGCGTCATAAAACGCGCGCAGGTTGAGTGCTCCAAAACGACAGTCCAGGTACGCCTTGGTGACCTGAGTCTGAAGGCTTTTCTCTTGCTTGTCGGCGTTCTGCCATCTGTTTCGACACAACACAATAATAATAATAATAAAATGGGTACTTAAGGAACGTCCTCCCTCACGCGGGAGCTCAGGGCGCCTTACAATCAACACACACTCACTCACCCAGAAACACACGCAACATGCCTCAGGGATGTCGTTTGGGGCCGGATCTCGGCTAAAAGCCGAATTTGTTTTGAAAAAGCCGATAATCTGTCTGTCATGTCGGCTGGCCGAGCCGAAGTTTTCACGAGTGAATCGGCTCGATTATGTCCGTTTCTGCGAGATCCCTGTGCTGGCTGGACTAATTTCCAAGAAAACGCAACTTTCGGTGAGGATATGTATCTACAGAACATCTTTAATTCACGGAGGTGGAGGGAGTACGTAACAGTAGGGAATCTAGTCGAAAAACTTGTGAAACTGCTTTGGCAAGGAGAACCGAAACGTTCTGTAAAAAAATAAAAGCGACATAAAAGGGACAGAAACCACTTAATTTTCACAAAGGACGGCACAGGTCAACGTTTCGGCTTTCGCCTTCTTCAGGACATAAACAAATGGGACATAACTTCAACAAACAAACAAAAGGTAACTCTGCGGACGTACTGACATACACGGCGCGGGGGAAAAAAACAACAAAAAAACGGTGGGCGAGGAAAGGACCAGAAAAAATGTAAAAATATCACAACACCCATCCTTTGGTGACAAAAGACCATGGACTGTGTGTGAAAAAAGGGGGGGGGGGGGCAGAGAAGAACAAAAAAAAGAATAGTGAAAATTAGCAATCACAACACCCATCCTTTGGTGACACAAGACCATGGACTGTGTGTGAAAAAAGTTCAGAGGGTTATGTTACGGGTTTTCGTTCAAACCACCCCGGAGACTATACTTATGAAATATAAGCGCGCCTGTTTTGGTATAGTTCGCCCTCTCCTGCTATGGTCCCGGGGTGTAACGTGGTGGTTTGAAGGACTCCCGATGTCACAGCGATTAACGATGAGAAAGCAAATATGGTTGGCAAAATCTGACAAGGTATGAGTTTTTCTACAGAAATATCGACAGTAACGTAAGTGTTGTTTTTGTTGTTGTTGTTGTTGTTTTGTTTTTCTGTCTTTGTTTGTTTGTTTGTTTTAGCAGAGAATTGTTTGTTTGTTTGTTTGTTTGTTTGTTTGTTTGTTTGTTTTCGCAGAGAATTTTTTCTGCAGACAATCGTTTTTACACCCCCCAGGAATTTTGGTTTTCTGCAAAACAAACAAACAAAAACCCCTGCTATTTCCATTCTTCTGCAGGAAAATAGGATTGTGCCATTTTCTGCAGAAAACTAGTTTTGTCTGTAGAAAACTGCTTTTAGGCAGAAAAAAGATATTTCCACAGAAAACGAGTTTTCAGCAGAAAAGTATCATTTTTCTGTGTTGTTGAATTGGTGTTCCTGAATAAAAACGGGATCGTCCATTTTTCTGCAAAAAAAAACAAAAAAAAAACCCTGCTGTTTTGTCAGATTTCGCTAACCATGTATGCCTTCTCATCGTAAATCGCTGTCGCATCACACACCTTCAAACTACGACGTTATACACCCCGGCCCGTGGTAGGGGACGAACGATACGAAATGTTTGAGATTATAATAATAATAATAATAATCTCATTAATATAGGCGCTTTATCTCAAATATTTGGCTCAAAGCGCAGCGAGCTAAACCCAACACGCACGCTCACGTGAATCACACGCATTCTCTCACACACTGGACATGAATCCAGTGCAATCACGTGGTGCGATGGGCCCTCGGCAATCTAAGTTTCGGAATTTTTAGATTTGCATTTATGTTTTTATTTATTTTTTGTGGGCTGAACATTTCCAAGTCAGAGGGGGAGGAAGCCGGAGTACCCGGAGAGAACCCCCGACGACCGGCCCGAATGAACGGTGCCACATACGAGAAAGAAAAATTCTTCGCCCCGAGTCGGACTCGAACCTGACCTCTCGCATTGGTGACTAAGTCTTAACCACTAGACCACCGGCCGCCCCAATTATCCGTCGACTTACACAGGGTTGAGGTCAAGAAAGATTGCCCCTGTATGTTTGCGGATGATCTGGTTTTGGATCGGTCTCAGGGGCTCGAACACGTAGAAAACGTCTGGATGCTGGTTAAATAGGTCACCGGCAAAGGTCGAGCCACTGCGCATGTAGGTCAAAAGAATCAGTTTCACTTCCGTTTTCTTGTCTGGCGGTACCCCTGTGAAAAAAAAATAGCAGAGGTTAATGGGTCAAATCAGCCATGATAATATCAAGAGTGGACAGTGTACATTTTCTCTTTCGTGAAATAATCGGTTTCACTTCCGCTTTTTTATTTTTATTTTTTTTGCTGCCCCAACTCTTTGCCAGTTCCAGTGGTGTTCCTCCCAGGTAATGGGTGGAATCCACGGAGGGCTCGGAAGCTGGGGCAATTTTTATTATGCATGATGATGGAGATGAGGATGATGGTAAGATGATGCTATGGAGGTCTGTGTGGTTTGGGACTGCAGGACAGGGCCGCATTCCACGCTTCCTGTCATAAATATCCCGGCATTAACCAGACCCGGGAACTACAGCACCTGCGGTGCCGGCCGTGTAATCATTCACGTCATAAGACGTGTCATACTAAGGGAAGCACCCCCAAAGTCGCACCCGTCAAGTGGGTGAATCTCGGCTGTGCGGCAACAGCCTCCCCATCGGGCCCATAGCACACCCGCTAAGGGTAGGAGCCGACCTAGGTAGGAAAAATCCCGCTTGCCTCGGCTGGGACTCGAACCCGGGTCTCCCGGTCCATGGTCCGAAGTGCTAACCACTACACTACGGGGGCCGGTGCTGTGATATTTTACAGGGCCTCTGCTGCAAAATATGCAAAGCTTGAGGCTAGTGGAGGAAATCAGTCATAATGGTATCAAGCGTACACAGTGTACAGTGTCTCTTTCGTGTTGAAGACGATAATAATAATAACAGTAACAGTAGCCGGGCTATTCCAGAACTTGTGCTATGTCAGTTATGCAAATTCTGTTTCATTTGTTGAAACACCGTTCCTGATCTCGTGCGTGCATCTCGCCGAGATCAGGACTAAACATTACTGTGCGGACGCACTGAGGGTGCTGTTCAGGGATGTTCCCCTTGACAGCATCTTCAGTTTCCTCAAAGTGTCTGGCCTCTTTTATAAAATAATAAGTTGCACTTTAATTCTGTGATATAGCTTTATTTCCGGAGTATTTCACACACTTGGAAGAAATTACTCTCGTATGGATCTCCTTTAAGTTTGACGAAGTTTTTAGTATATATTTACATCGTGTTTTAAGCTGAGCATATTTTATGTTTTAAAAGACATGGCAAGACGGGACTCGGTTTAGCCGCGAAATAGTCTTTGTTGCTTGCGCGGCGTTGCCCTAACTAACTAAGTAACTAACTAAGTAACTGTTGAAACACTGTAGGATGTCCTTCGTAAAATATATACAGCGGCCCGTGCCACGTTGGACACACCGGTTCTCACTTAAACACCGAAGTTAAGTAACGCTGGGCTCGGTTAGTACTTGGATGGGTGACCGTCTGGGTATAGGCCGGGTGCTGCTGGCCCCGGTCCGGGCAGGAATTTGGTGTGGGATTTCTCCTCACTAGATCGAGTCAAAATCATGTGCAGACTCGCTTTCGGTGCCTGTTTCGGCCCGGTACACACGCATGCACGTACCATCAAGTGCGCACGATAAAGATCCCAACTCCATCATTCGAAAAAGAGTAGGCCGAAATGGCCGGTGGGTTGGAAACACAAACACATGCATGCAGGGGAAAAAAATGGGTGGCGACGGTTCATGGCGACGCGCTTCCCCCCGGTGGAAGCAGCCCATATTTCCCCTACTACGGTAGTGGGATGAAGAGTGAGTGAGTGAGTTTTTGAGGCTTAACGCCGCGCAAGCCACAAAGACTAATTCGCGGCTAAGTGTGTCTGCACTACGTGAAAAAAAAAGTAACGTTGGGCAACTGATGCAAACTGATCTACGGGGCAATATAAACCTAGAACATGCGCAGTCCCTTCCTCAGTATCTTTCCGACAAACTTACCACGTATGAACCTTCTCGTACTCTCCGCTCCTCATCGGAAAAGCTCCTGAAGGTTCCCAAGTTCAATCTCAAAACCTTCGGTGAGCGTTCTTTCAGTTTCTGTGCCCCCCCAGGTATGGAATTCTCTGCCTCCCTCCCTTAGGAACACCCAGACCCCTCCCACAGTTAAATCAAAACTAAAGACTTATCTATTCAAGGACAGCATTATGATCTGTAGTATCATCTACCCCCCCCCCCCCCCCCCGCACACAAGTGTTTCATGTATGCGTGAGAATGTGTGTGTGTGTAGCGCACTGAGTGCTCTTTGAGCAGACTACTAGCGCTATATAAGAGCTATTATTATTATTATTATTACATGCAGGAGACGCTGTACCTTCATGCTGATTTATCGAACTCCCGATTACAAAAAAGCGTAGAAAACAAATAACAATTACAACTAGGTGGGTGGGTGGGTGTTTGCGGGTTTAGCGTCCTTTTCCACCACATAGGGTGATATCAAAGACGGGGCAACGATGAAAAAGCCAGCACAAATATTTGGCCCTAGCCGGGATCGAGCTCACGACCCGAGCATTAGAAGTCCAACGCTCTACCATTCGACCACCCCGGCGCCCCATTACAACTAGGTAAAACAAAGATAAATACTAAGCGCATATACAGCAAATATTGCAACTTATCATCTCCTAGGCGCAATAAACCAGTGATGAAGAAGAATTCCAATCCAATCCAATATGTATAGGGAAAGGCATAGTTTAACACATTTGTGACGCTACGCCACGAAATGAGTCGGAAGTTACATGCAGCTGAATAGTGCAACACCCGATTTTCCGACCGAGGTGGCCATTTTGTTTCATGGGGTACGTCATTTCAACAGATCATAACTTCTAAAATAATTATCCGATTTTAATCTGGTTTTCACCATTGGATTCAGCATTAAAAAACCTGTAAGATCATATCAAAACCTCAAAAACTTCAAAAAGTGACTTCAGACTCAAATCGTGGGGGGGGGCGTCACATTTCGTAACGCGCACGCGTATCCAACGGTTTTGCCTCTTTTTCAGTTTCAGCCCTGAATGCGAAAATCAGGCAAGATGAACGGTTCCTTGACTGGCTCTTACTGCAGTCAAAGACCTTGGAATCATGTAATTATGTTTCCAGGATCTTTGCTGCAGTACACTGAGAAAGTGCGTAACCGACATACTTCTAGCAGATATTTTGGTATTGTCAATAATGAAAATAATAATAATGATGATGATGATGTAGATTTATATAAGTTCCGGAGCGCTCCACGCGCGTTACAGAAAATTAAATAGATAGATAAGATGAGGTTCGTTCATTTACACCCACCTAGAGCGTTACAGATAATTAAATAGATAGATAAGATGAGGTTTGTTCATTTACACCCACCTAGAGCAAATTTCTGCGCATGAGCGGAAACCGAAGAATCACACAGGATGGCGTCATCATCTGTCATTGTCCCGCGCTGCGGCCTTGACGGGGTTTCTCTCATTCCTGAAAAACAGAAGGGTAATCTGACGCCACTTGGTCATTCCGAGAAACAGCGAGGTTAACGTCCTAGAAAAGCAAGCACTCTGTGTGTGTGTGTGTGTGTGTGTGTGTGTGTGTGTGTGGCTCAGCTGATATAGTTCGCCCGTTAGGGGGTGCAAATTAATTTATTCCAGTCATGTGCAGGAGGGGCAAATAAACTCTGGTCGTTCACGAACGGGGGCGACTGTATCCCCGCAACGCGGGAGGGGGTGCAAATGTACTCCGGGGACTGGCGAGGTGAAGTCACGTGGCCGCTGACTTCGTTCTACGACTTCACTTCATGCGAAATATGGACGGAATTGACTGGTATACATTTGCACCGCCTGACGGGCGAACTATACCAACTGTGTGTGTGTGTGTGTGTGTGTGTGTGTGTGTGTGTGTGTGTGTGTGTGTGTGTGTGTGTGACAGACAGACAGACAGACAGGCAAACAGAGAGAGAGAAAGAGAGAAAGAGATACTAGCCATACTCAGACTCAGACATTTTTTATTGTTCTGACTTACGTCCATTACAATGGAAGTGAGTTGTCTTTACAAATTTACGAATATGGCGTAACAAAAAGAACACCACCACGGAATGATTGTCTCCCTTGCCGCAACAAGCACGCATTATTCGTGGCAGACCAAAAAGCTGCCACGAAAAATGCTGCGGGCCTGTGTATGCACGGGGGACAACTCATGCAGGCGAATAATCTCTAAACAGGCTGAAAATGTACTGTGCTGGTGAATTCGACAGTTTTCACCGCCACTGTGCACACTGCGAAATATCACGGGGACCTCAAAGTTGTTCGCAACTGTCCACTTTCCTTATCACCGAGTATTTTTGTTTTTTCTCTCTTAGGTCTCACGCTCGGTCTCAGTTAGCCCGATTTGGGCGTCGTCGCTGGGGGCCAAGAGAAGCGCGGGTGGGTGGGTGTTTGGGAGTTTAACGTCCTTTTCCACCACATACGAGTGATATCAAAGACAACGATGAAAAAGCTAGCACAAATATTTGGCTCCAGCCGGGATACGAACTCACGACCCGAGCATTAGAAGTCCAACGCTCTACCATTCGGCCACCCCGGCTTCCCTCAAGAGAAGCGCGGACCCGGTACAGGGATAAAACTAGTCAGACATACAAATCATCCAGTAAATCACAAGCTGCACGTGGAGTTTGCTACGTGACTGTGGTATTGTCACGGAGCTTAAATGAACGGAATACGTATTTTGCCAGGGCCCGTATGTAAAACTCTAGGTTAATTTAACCCACGGCTACGGGCCTAACCCAGACTAGGATAAAAGAAACCCCAAAACAAAATTAAATTTAAAAAAAAAAGGAAGCGAAGAAAGAAAGACAAAAATCCTTCTATAACGGCATAGGCACCTCGCTAGAATGGACCCGCCTCCTGATTTAGAACCAAAAAAAAAAAAACCAACAGAAAATTTAACCCTAGAGGTACATGTAGTTTAGTTCGAGGTTAGACTCTAACCCTAGGCTTAATCCCTAACCTCGACTTCTACATGCGGAGCCTGGTCGCCAATGGCAGCTGGAGTCCAGGTGTGTAAAATTGACGTCTGCTGTGTACTATAGAAATCCAGGTCAAGGCGAGTCATCGTACAGGGGGCAGAAGAACAGAAAATGAACCTTGTCCTCTGGTACATTACGACAAATTGGACATCTATTTGATGTATTTGACAACTGGTATCTGGTTTTGTAACACATCAGTCCCGTAAGATTACGTCTGAACTTAATATACATATCATTTTCTTACATTGCTTGACTGTATGATTTCAAAGTAACTCTGTTTCTAACGAAGTTTTGAAAGTACGTTAGACGGCAAAGCGATCGTTTTCTGAGAGTTTAGATCACCAGTTCTGTTTTGAACAATGAGTCAACCTTTGTTTCCATTCACTAGTTAAGATACATTCTCTTGTTACCAGCACCTTGAGCAACTCAGACATGACCAAACAAATTTCGAAAAGGCAAATCTTTGACATGTGTAACACAAAACTTAACTGAGTTACACACAGCTTTATGTGTTGATAGCAATGTCCCTTGAACACCAACCTTAAACAAAATATTCCATAGTACATATATCAAAGGCCTTGCAAAATCGACGAAGGCAACATAGATTTTCCTGTTATAAATTGTAACAGATGTTTTGAACAATAGCGTATAAAATATGGCCTGTAGTTGAGTAGGTTTTTCTGAAGCCTGCACACACACACACACACACACACACACACACACACACACACACACACACACACACACACACACACACACACACACACCAGGAAACACAGTTGTCATCATTACAAAAGATATACACATGCTGGTAATGCAGTATTCTATAATTTGAACACGACCATTAATGCCTTATTGAATTTATAAGAGAGAGAGAGAGTACCTTGTTTGTACACAAAGAAGACAGACGCCACAACAATGGTCTGAAGAAGAAGAAACAGGGCCACTTTCCGTTTTACTGCCATGGCAACCTTTGAAGACCAGTCCTCGTCCACTGTTTGAGCAGAACAGAACGATCACAATCTTCCATGTCTAACTTACCTCTAACTTGGCAGTTTTGTTTTCAACTCCCTCAGGTTCCACAGTGAAACACACGATAATATTTCTGCTCCTCGTGCAAACTGTAGTTTGACCTAGATGCGTCTTGGATTTGTTCACGGGCTGTCGGTCTGTTTCGCATTGTGAGGTTGCTTCGGTGAAACGGTGTCTTGGGACCACACTGACGCAACATTTACGACATTTGTTCAAAACTTTGTGTGGGATTTTTTTTTTTTTTTCATCCTGAAGTAGAAGGCTTTGCCCGTACAGTATTTGGGGGGACCACACTGACACAACAGTTACGACATTTGTTCAAAACTCTGGGATTTGTTCATCCTAAAGTAGACGGCTTTGCCTGTACAGTACTTTGGGGCCAAACTGACGCAACAGTTACATTTGTTCAAACCTCTGTGTGGGATTTGTTCATCCTAAATTAGAAGGCTTTACATATACAGTGTTTTGGGACCACACTAACGCAACAGTTACATTTGTTCAAAACTCTGTGTTGGATTTGCTCGGGGAGCCGGGGTGGCCGAATGGTAGAGCGTTGGACGGGATATCACCCGTATGTGGTGGAAAAGGACGTTAAACCCCCAAACACCCAAACACCCACCCACCCCCGTGTTGGATTTGCTCATCCTAAAAGTAGAAAGCTTCATCCATCCAGTTTTTTTGTTTTTTTAGACCACACATACGCAACAGTTACATTTGTTCAAAACTCTGTGTGGGATTTGTTCATCCTAAAGTAGCTAAAGTAGACGGCTTTACATGTACAGTGTTTTTGGGACCACACTGACACATCAGTTACGACATTTGTTCAAAACTCTGTGCTGGATTTCCCGGATGGGACCAAATATTTGTACTGGCCTTTTTCTTTTTGCCCCGTCTTTGATATTACCCATTGGAATAGGTGGTGGAAAATGACGTTAAACTCTCAGACACCCACCCACACACCCATCCCTGCGCTGGATCTGTTATCCTAAAGTAGACGGCTTTACCCGTACAATCTTTTAGGACCCTACTGGCGCAAACAGTTACGACATTTATTCCAAACTATGTGTGGGATTTGTCCATTCTAAAGCAGAGGGATTTACCCATCCAGTGTTTTGGGACCACACTGACGCAACAGTTACGACATTTGTTCAAATCTCTCTGTGGGATTTGTTCATCCTAAAGTAGACGGGGCTTTTCCCGTGCTTGATGTCCCTGGCCCATTAAACTGTCAACGGAGCCCTGGTATACGAGTTGAATTTTCTCGGTTCACAGATCGGCTTTACCTGCGTCACGCTGGCTGCCTTCAACCTGTGACGTTTTCCATCGAATGTTTGTTTTGTTATGATTTATTACAGTCAGTATTTTTCCCTTGCTGTGAGAAATTATTATCACACGAAATCAGTTTTCGCATAAAAT
>JACVVK020000378.1:512500-527500 GCA_018292915.2 Batillaria attramentaria
ACTGTCCGCCATGTTTGCGCGCCGAGTGACGTAGTACAGCCAGTCAGAATCTGTTGTGGAAACCACAGTCACAGTTGTGGCTATTTGAAATCCAGGTTGCTGTGATGACGCCACAGCGGCGGAAAGCCCCAAAATCACAACTGTGTTACAACTGTGGACAGCACTGTGGCGCTCCGCAGTGCCCAGTTAGGAGCAGGCTTTAGAATCCTGAAGGCTTTCCAGAGTTCATCAGTATTCCGTCAAAATCACACGATTAAACATAAGGGGATAATTTCTGAAGGCCAGGTTGTTGTAAATGTTTCTTGATTTCTCTAACATGTGACAGTCACTTCAATTCGCACGTCTATGGTGTTCGTCGTGATTAACACAAAAGAGATTCTTCGGCGGCGAACACAGAAGAGTTGTGGCTCTGTTGGCGAAAAGTTTGTTCGGCCAGTTGATATCTCGTTTTACTCTTTCGCCAGTAGTGAAAATTAGCCACGAAATAGTCGTCGTTGCTTGCGCGGCGTTGTGCCACAACTAACTAACTAACTAACTGACTGACTAATTAATTACGTAAGTAACTAACCAACTAGTTTACTGACTAACTAACTTACTAACTAATTAACTAAGTAATTAAGTAACTTACTAACTAACTAACCAACTTACTAAGTACCAAATAACGAACTAACTCGTGGAAAAAAGGTCTGACGATTTCGGGAGCCTTCAGCCTGTAGTGAACGAAATGTCTCAGAAGTTGACGGAGATGGCGGCGGAGATCGATGCGTTGAAGAACCGAGACGAGGACATCATCAACACCAACAAGGAGCAGGACATGGCCATCGCCGCCCAGGACGCAGCCAAAGGCAGGTGTCTCAAGAATGGATATCGTTTGTGAGCGCACACTGAGCTGTAGGAAAACCCATGAGAGCTCTTCGGTGTAGGAGATAACCCAAAAAACCAGGACACTCGTTGTGACACTGTCAGCAAAGTGGAACGACTGCTGTCGAAACGAGTAGTACATGATTATAATTATATAGTGAGAACAAGTTACCGAAATTAAACTTGTGTTCTTAGGAGCCGGAGTCCGATCGCCCTATGCCCGCTGTATGATAAGACTTGTTTTTAAAAAAAATAAACAACCAGGCCACTGCATACCAGTAGGGGCCACTTCGAGCCACTATTTTATGAAAACTGTCGCATTCACCAGCTCAGTACATTCTCAGCCTGTTTCGAGATTATTGCCTGCATGAGTTGTCTCCCTTGCCGCAACAAGCACGCATATTTCGTGGCAGAGCACAAAGCTGCCTGCAAAAATGCAGAAACGGGCTTAAAATGTACTGTGCTGGTGAACGCGACAGTTTTCACCGCTTCTGTGCACACTGTGAAATAACACGGGGACCTCAAAGTTGTTCGCTACTGTCCACTTTCCTTGTCACCGAGTATTTTTGTTTTCTCCTTGTAAGGTATCACTTAGCTCGGCTCGGTCTCGGTTAGCCCGACTTGGGCGTCGTCGCAGGGGCATAGAGTTATCGACGGACCCGGAACAGGTTTGCAACATGTCTAACTGTTATCTCTGCCTTATTTTCGACCATCCAGGCTCAACTTTCACACGGTGGGGACACTCTGCATGTCCTGAATCGGCCGAGATAGTCTACTCCGGTGAGTCACGTAACAGACGACTTCACTCCTGTCGCCGGGTCAAAGGGGGAGAGCGCCCAGAATTCAGCCAATCGCGTGCCGCGGCATAATAAGCACAACATGTTGCATGGTCTGGCAAACTTTCTTGCCAGACACTTTACAAACGGAGGGAAGCACGTGTAGTTTGATATAATAATAATAATAATAATTTATCTATATAGCGCTGTAATCTACTTATAAGGCAGTTCTAAGCGCTAAAAGTACAAAAAAAGGTACAGATAAAAGTCAAGGTTCAGGGCCAGGGCAACTGCATGTATGGTACTTAATAAGGAGATGGAGAAAGACGGAGGCAGATTAGACGGTGCTTTGAGATAAAAACAGGTAGGTTTTTAGATTTGTTTTGAAGGTTTCGAGGGAGGTTGACTGGCGGAGCGAAAGAGGCAGCGAATTCCAGGCTTTTGGACCAGCGTAGGAGAAGGCTCGAGAGCCAACAGGAGATACTTTAGTACGTGGGATTCTGAATATCAGAGTATCGGATGAAGACCGAAGGGAACGTGACGGAGTGTAGAGTTCCAACAAATCAGACAGGTGATGTGACCCTGAAACGTAGAAACGTAGAAAGCTGTGAGTTCACTGACGTCATTTTTGAGGAAAATACAATTTAGTCAATGTCTGTCATCTTGAAATCAAACTCTTTTCCCATAAAATGACGTCATGGACGTACTGTGTTTTGCCTTTACACGGCAGCCGTAGTAAAGAGGCGGGGTTTTAGTATCGGGGCTTGCTGAGTGGAGTGGAGTCGTCTATTATCTCCTGTCGTAGAAAATGGTCAATGTCGGAACCAGCTTTTGAGAAAGTGTGAGAGAATATGTACATGTGTGTGTGTGTGTGTGTGTGTGTGTGTGTGTGTGTGTGGTGGGTTGGTGGGGAGGTGTGTGTGTGTGTGTTTGTTGTTGTTGTTGTTGTTGTTGTTTGTGTTTTTTGCTGTTGTTTTGTTTTTTGTTTTAGTTGTTGTTTTTAGTTGGTTTTTTGTTGTTGTTTTTGTTTTGTTTTGTTTGGGGAGGTTGCTTGTTTGTTTGGAGGGGGTGTTTGTTTATTTTTTGCTGGGGGAGAAGTGGAGGGGGGTGGGGGCTGGAAGGGGGAAGGCCTGGTAGATATTTCTTTTTGGTTTTGGTTTTCTTGTTTGCTTGCTTGTGTTTGGTTTTGTTTGTTTTCTTGTCGTCTTCTTGGGGTTTTTGTGTGTTAGATTTTGCACTTTCTTTTTGGTTCGTTAGGTTTTGTTTCGTTTTGTTGTTGTTGTTGTTGTTGTTGTTGTTGTTGTTGTTGTTGTTGTTGTTGTTGCTGCTGTTGTTGTTTTATTTCTTGTTGTTGTTGTTGTGTTGATTTTGTTTCATTTTATACTGGCCCTCAGTGGGGTTGGCTTGGTTTCGGTCACAAACAATCGGAAAGTCCTGCTAGCTCCCGTTTTGTGGGAAGGGACTCTACTCAAGTCTGTGCCTGTGCTTCCATTAGCGTTTGCGATGAGTTGCCTCCCTTCGTGACCATTTACAGTACAGCGCTCTGTGAATCTCAGTCGTGGTCCAGCATGTGCTGCAAACTACTTGGTTGTTGTTGTTGTTGTTGTTGTTGTTGTTGTTGTTGTTGTTGTTGTTTGTTGTGTGTTTGTGTTTGTTGTTGTTTTACTCAGTAGTCGTAGCAGTACCAGCAGTAGTAGAAACTGTTCGCGAGTATTATTTCTAAGTCAGCATTATGAGCGACTATTAACACGTCAATCATAAAAAAACTCATGTGGTGATATATAAATATATCGGCAGGAAGTGTCGCCGGCTCACTGTACAGCGCTAGTGGCGGGGCCGCTAACCAGTCGTTGTGCCTGGCCCCTAACCCAGTATTCGACGAGCATCAGCCGACCATCTACGGGGTTGCCGAATTGTACGGAACGGAGTACGAGACGTGCCCAGAGCCCGAATGCCAGACTACCCCGACCTGCGCCGTGTGCCGCACCCCCCGGGCCGCCACGGTCATGGTCCCTGGGACCGACGTCTGCTCGTCTGGGTGGACTCTGGAATATAACAGGTACCTGATGGCCGGGAGAGCGCGGGTTGACCACCTGGCTGCCACCGAGTACATTTGCGTGGACTCGCTACGTCACAGATATGGGGTCCACTGCCAATTTTCACATAGTGCTTTTTCAGCAAAAATGCGTGCAAATCGGGTGTTTTGAACACTGCTCATTACAGGCAGGTGTAAAAAGCGTGGACAGTGGCGAAAAGTTCATTTCTCCACCATGCAGCGCCTTCAAGAAAATGACAGATGGATAGCCTTGGGTATGCTCCAGACCGGAAGTACCCAGGTCCATGTCGCAGAACATCTTGGTGTATCGCAGTCGGTAGTTAGCCGACTATGGAACAGAACGTGTGTGTGTGCGCGCATGTGTTGTGTCTGTGTGTGAGTGCGGAACAGTCACGGAACAGTCGCTGATTTGCCTAGAAGTGGCCGGCCAAAATCCACTAGCTATAGCCAAGACAGACTCATCATCACAGAGGCCCTCAGAAATCGGACTGAAACTGCCACTCGTCGCCAGGAACGTCTTCAGCAGGTGACTGGGACCTGAGTCAGCGTACAAACCATGAGAAACCGCCTGCACCCAGAAGAGCTTTGTGCTCACAGACCCTATGTTGTTTTGCCACTGACTGATCGTCACCGGCAGGCAAGGAGAGCCTGGTGCTGATGTCACATCAGATGGACCAATCAGCAGTGGGCCATGGTGATGTTCTCTGACGAGTCCCGATTCACGCTAGACTTCAATGATGGCCGGGTACGTGTCTGGCGTCGTCGTGGGGAGCGCTACCACAATGTGGCTGTGGTACCGCACAACCGGTATGGAGGAGGCAGTGTGATGGTCTGGGCAGGGATCACCACAAACGGCAGAACAGACCTTCATGTGTGCCAAGGCAATATGACAGGTGTCTACTACTGCGACAACATAGTGGGACCCATTGTTGTTCCTTTTGCCCGCCGGCAAAGCCCATGTTTTGTGTTTCAAGACGACAGCGCTCGACCTCATCGGGCCAGAGTCGTCCTGAATCACCTCCAGATGCGTCGGATCAACACTTTGCCATGGCCAGCGATGTCGCCCGACCTTTCGCCAACAGAGCATCTATGGGACATCCTGGCCAGGCGTGTTCGGGCTCGCCCAGCTCCTCCTAGGACGTTTCAGCACCTGACCCCAGCGCTTCAACAGGAGTGGCGGCAAATTCCTCAGGACGACATCCGGAGGCTCATCCTGTCCTTGAGGCGTCGGTGCAATGCGTGTTTGGTGGCTGGAGGCGGTCCAACCCGATATTAGCCGCGATTGTGACGTTTGTGAAAATTCATCACTGACCCCACCTCTGTTCATGGTCAAGCTGTGGTAACGTGACGTCACTGGAACTGTTTGGTTTGACATGAAGTTTTTGTTGAGACGTTCCTCTTTCTTTCTATAATGAAATAAAACGTTTGATTTCAATCATTTGACTTGCACGAGCGTGTTTCTTTCAATATCCCCTACTTTTTTTTTGACAGTATATAAATTACTTTTACAGTGAAGGGTTGTAGTCCCGTCTTAATAGTGGCGTATTTAATGAGAGCATCGTAAGCAGGAAGTGTGGGTGGGTGAGTGGGTGGGTGTGCGTGTGTGGGTGCGCGCGTGCGTGCGTGTGGGTGTGGGCGTGCGTGTGTGTGTGCGTGCTATTGTTGTGATATTACATATTTAACTATTAGGACATGTTATATTGTGTATATATTGTTGTTGTCTGTTTTTACGCCGCAACCGAATTGCCTCCTCTTGCGGACAATAAAGAATTATTGAATTGAATTGAATTGTGCACACTAAGCGGTTACACCACTACCGTTCATGGGGCGTGGTCAGCAGTGCCCGCTTGAGCAGAACAGGAGAGCTCCACATCACCTAGTACACCCATCACAACGTCGATCCCTTCTGGTGTGATGGCTTGTGTGTGTTCAGTAACCCCGTGAGCTATGCCTTGCAGGGCCACCCAAGCTGGACAGGTCAAAGGGTAGAGGCCAGGCTAATTTGGACCGTGGGCAGACCGAGCTCGTCAGCCCCTTCGGTCCAGGGTAGGGTAGGGGTGGGCGGGTGTTTGGGAATATAATGTCCTTTTCCGCCACGCAAGGGTGATATCAAAGACCGGACAACGAGAAAAAGGCCAGCACAAATATTTGGCCTCAGCCGGGACTCGAACTCACGACCCGAGCATTGAGAGTCCAACGCTATCCCGGCTCCCCCGGCCTAGGGGAGGAGGAACCCCCAATACACACGCCCATAGCCTAAGCAGAGATGCGGGACCCTCGGGCGCTCAACCACCGCATCGCGTAGTTCACTTATGATGGAGACTCAGTACACCAGGCCTGCGTTTGCTATTGGAAATCACTGACCCATGACCCTGTCTGAAATTCATCGTACTTCACTATATGCCCGCATGTTGGCGGCACGAGCAGGGGCATAGGATTAATGCTGACAACAGCTGCATATGGCCCCGTTTACATTTAGCTTAAAATACCGCCCTGAGAGCGCTCTGAGAGCGCCCTGTCGCGTTTACACTTGCACAAACAGCTCCGAAAGCGCACCGCTGTTAGACTACCTACAGTGGGTACCCGGTAGTCTGAGGGCGCTTTAGCTTAGGGCGCTTTCGTCACGTCACGTGGGGCCCTGTGTCACCGTAGCAGCAGGCCATTTTTGCAAATGGCGAAAGATCGGGGGTTTTTCTGCCAGGCATACAAAAACACGTGCTTTCTGGGCGCGCTCATCTTGACTATGTCACATTCCTCGACAGCACGTGACATATCAGCTCCCCTTCCACGATTGTGTAATGTAAACGCCGTGGAGCGCTCTCAGTACGGTGCACTTTAGGGGCGCCCTCAGAGCGCTCTGTAATGTAAACGGGGCCATTGTTATCTGGAAAAACTGTGCTGATCGTCATTTTTTTTTTTTTAAACCACAGGCGTGTCAAAATGAGTCTGTATTATAGCACTCTGTCGTCAGTCTGTCTGTTTGTATGTATGCCTGTACTGTCTGTCTATCTGTCTTTCTGTCTGTCTGTGGTGTCTGTTGTCTGTCTGTGTGAGATACACGTTAACATTGGCCTTTTCTGCTTATTAATTCTGAACGGTATTCAAAAACAGGTACTAGGCATGTTTAGTAGGACTTCGTAAGGAGGACTTTGATCGCTGAGCAGCGTAACCCATTTACGTGTAAATCAGGCTCGCAAGGCAGAGGCCGCGAGCGGCTAAAGCGCTGCGACTCGCCACGATTATTATGCAAATGTGCAGTGGTCTCGCGCCCAGCGGTGCAGGCCCACGCCGCCTTGCGTAAGAGTGGCTTCAAGCGGCTCCTACTGGTGTGCCGTGGCTTGCTCTTTTTAACCAGTCTCGTTAGGCATGTTTAGTGGGACTGACTGACTGACTGACTGACTGACTGAAACTTTATTTTCCAAGGATGAGATGATAGACGCACAGGTCTCTCTTACTATCTGTCCTTGCTACACTAATAAAGCACTCAAAATGCATCAGGACACACACACACACACACACACACACACACACACACACACACACACACACACACACACACACACACTCGTGCGCGCACGGACTGACCAGCACTTTCACGCTTTACAGCACATTTCACGAACATTACAGCGTAAATGCTTATGCAAAGAATAAGAAGTTATCAATTCAAAATACTAGAGAAATACTCATAACAAATTCTAAAGAACTAAAAACTCAGTAAAGGGAAGACTTTTTTTTACCATGGTTAGTGAGGACCGTGAGAAATTATTTATTAGTCAGAAAATTCTGACGCACGTGAACTTTGAACCTTGAGAAATTGTTAATTTCGTAAAGGCCGTTCTTAACCGGGCAGACTTTTGGTTCGCGAACTAGGTTCGGAGAGTACGGCGAACTAGGTTCGCGCACGTTGTTTCTTAACCGACCAAATACTTGTGCGGAAACCCTGGTTCGAAAGGTTCGGCGAACTAGGTTCGAGGACTGCATAGCGTGTCGTGGGAACCCTCGCGATCCTTTTGCCGATCCTGCGCTCTGATTGGTTGATCGGGGAGAGCTCTTGTGCGCATGTACAAACTTGAGGAAAATGGCGGACGGCATCGCGGCTATCGACTCACTTCACATTTCCCTCTCTTGCGCTCTTTTCCTCTTATCTCCTCTTCCTCGGCTTCCAAGAGTTCACTCAAAACGATAACTACCGCAAATGCCTGGTCGTCTCGATCTACGAAGGCGCCCATTTTGGTTGTTTACGATTGTCTCAACTTCCGAGTCCGCCTTGTTCGGGCGATGACGTATGCATATCATTAACGGTCGGTTAAGAAAGAGAACTAGTCCGGCCGAACCTCTGGAACTATGTACGTGCGTGCGCTTGCCCTGTTCGTATACAATACACAGTTCGCCGAACAAGTTCGCCAGACTGGTGGTTCGCCCGGTTAAGAACGGCCTTAAGGAGGGCTTCGCTGAGCAGCGTAACCCATTTATGTGTAAAGTAGGCACGGTAGGGGTACTATTAGCTAATCGCAGGGCATCAGCCGCTGGCGGCCTCTGTCGTGTGAGACTAGTTTACATGTACATGTAATTGGGTTACGCTGCTCAGCGAAGTTCGTCTTACGAAGTCCTGCTAAACATGCCTATTATATAGTGGGGATGGGGTGGTTGGGGTGCGGCTGTTAATAGATAAAACAGTAAAACAACAGAAGGGGGTGGAGGGGGGGTGTTGCTAGGGGAGACTGAGAGCAGAGTTGGAGCCAGAGTAGCGCATGGGGAGCCGGGGTGGCCGAATGGTAGAGCGTTGCACTTCTAATGCTCGGGTCGTGAGTTCGATCCCGGTTGGGGCCAAATATTTGTGCTGGCTTTTTCATCGTTGCCCCCGTCTTTGATATCACCCTATGTGGTGGAAAAGGACGTTAAACCCCCCAAACACCCATCCACCCCAGAGTAGCGCATATACGTACGACGTAGCCCCAGGCGAGTGCGGAGAGACAGAGTGTTGTGTAATGCATCATGTAACTGCCGCTCTCTCCAACCACGGTCCACTTTATTTATTGTTAAAGGTTCATTTCGCGAGTGGTATAGGTTCGGTGTTTGTGAAGCAGTCCTTGGTAGTTGTCATCATAACATTCCAGCACTGTAGTAAAAAGTTTACGTACATGTCTATGTGTTCAAACTGAATGAAGCGGCGCTAGTGTCGCGTGTTGCTGTAGCGCAAACTGCAATACACTGCCGCGCGAACTTGAAACGTGACGCTCTGCTGGTAAAAGAGTGACAGCAATACTTGGGTTGGCTGGTTGTTGGTTGGTTGGTTTAGGGTTGTTTGTTTGTTTGCTGTTGTTGTTGTTATTGTTGTTTTTGTTTTTGTTGATGTTGTTGTTGTTTTTGGGGGGTGTTGTTTTGTTTAGTTTTTGCTTTTGTTTTTGGTTGCTGTTGTTCTGTTGCTGCTGTTGCTCATTTTGAGTTTTTTGGTTTTTTTATGTTTTGTTTGTTTGTTGTTGTTGTTGTTGTTGTTTGTTTGTTTTTGGTTTTGGTTTTTTGGGGTTTTTGGTTGTTGTTGTTGTTGGGGGGGGGGGGTGTTTCTCTTTCTGCTGTGGGCGGGGAGGGGGTGTTGTTTTTATTTTGGTTGTTGTTGTTGCTGTTGTTGTTTGTTTATTGGTTGTTTTTTGTTTTGTTTTGTTTTTTGTTTTGTTTTGTCGTTTGTTTTGGGGTTGTTGTTTTTTTTTTTTTTGGGGGGGGGGTTGTTTAGCTTGTTTTGTTTTGGTGGTTGTGGGGGCGGGGGGGTAGTTTTGTTGTTGTTGCTGCTGCTGCTGCTGCTGCTGTTGTTACTGTTGTTGTTTTTGTTGCATGGGTTTGGGGGATATTTGGGTGTTGTTGTTGTTGTTGTTGTTGTTGTTGTTGTTGTTGTTGTTGTTGTTGTTGTTGTTGTTGTTTATTTGTTTGTTTTGTTTTGATTTTGTTTTTAATTGCCTTTTTTGTTGTTCTTTGTTTACTTTACGGTTAGCATTCCGTTGGCTCGGTGCCAGCCTGTGACAGGCTGTAACTGTACAGAAGTCTAAATGGTGCGATATCAGACATCCCCAAAACAGTTCCGAACGACCTGTGAACGTAGATACGTCGGATGATGTGCCTTTAAGTCCGCCAAATTAAAGTCAACAGAACCACACAAAAACCTAAAGGGCCATCAGTACAAAGAATTGTCGCCCTTCCGAGAGACAGAAGAGTTCGTGCTATTAGACAAGTGTAGATGTATTGTCTCTTGAAATTAGAATCAGGCTTTCATCTTCCACAAGAAATGACACACATGTGTCACATACATCTTTTCCCGATTATTGATGCCTGTTTTGAGGTAGCAGGCTGCAGACAACGCTCAGTCAGATCTGGCGTCTTCCTGGGGATAAATGGCGTAGGTGACAACAGTTGTCTGATTCTTTAACCCCTGACCCGCTGAGGGATTTGGGTAAGATAAGTCCCGGTTTCACGTGACCTCGCGTCATTCAGTTGCACTGTGTTCGAAAGGGGTTTGCTGTCTCTTTCCACTGGGATTACCCTGTGCCAGGTTTACATTGGCCAGTCTGCATGAACGATCCCTCTGTCATGTCAAATACAAACTTCATGTGTTTTAGCGCTTAGAGCATGTAATCTTATATGAATATGCGCTTTATTATTATTATTATTATTAAGAAGAATACTTTCACTACCACAGTAGGGTGGGTTTTTCGTTTTTGTTCTTTGGTTGTTGTTTTTGTTGTTGTTGTGTTGTGTTGTGTTGTGTTGTGTTGTGTTGTGTTGTGTTTGGTTTTTATATTTTTTGGTTTGTTGTTGTTGTTATTGTTGCTGGTTTGTTTGGTTTTTGTTTTTGTTTTTCTTGTTTTGTTTGTTTTGTTGTTGTTGTTGTTTTGTTTTGTTTGTTAGTTTGTTTTTGTTGGGTTTTTTTGCTGTTGTTGTTGTTGTTTTGGGGGGAGTTGAATTCGCTGCATGTCTATGATATCAGCCACACGTCCTGAAAAAGGAAGTTAAACTAAAAAAAACACCCACCCACCCACTCGCTGCCTGTGTTTCTATATTTACTGGGCGTCAAAAAAGACAACCTATAGTTTTGCTAGTGAGTGCTCCCCGTACGCTTGAAATATTCTTACATATTATGCGCCGCGCTCCACAATTCAAATTCTCCTACTTAGCCGTTAGCCTTGTAGATGCGCCTCTTGCTCAGTGTCTGTTAGCTGCGTTATTGTGTGTACCCTTACGTTGACTCAGTGCCTTTAAACGTATAGTATACACTGAGTTGAGAGGGGGGGGGGAGAGGGGGGTGTTTAACGTAAGGGTGATATCAAAGACGGGGCAACGATGAAAAAGCCAGCACAAATATTTGGCCCCAGCCGGGATTCGAACTCACGACCCGAGCATTAGAAGTCCAACGCTCTACCATTCGGCCAACCCGGCTCCCCGAGTTAAGAGAGAGAGAGAGTAAGAGAGAGAGAGAGAGAGAGAGAGACTGTTTTGGCTGTGCACATAATCATGCAAATATAAATATGACGTATATCAACATAAATTAGAAAGCCGAGGTACAGGGTTGATTGATCTGGCTCAGAACAATCGGCTCAAGGGCCAGGGCGTTTTCAGGCAAGTGACGTGTCGACTCTGCAGAGACGTGCTGACACATTGCTATATATTGACTGATGAACCGCAAACTGCAACAGCTCAGGCAGCTTGACCGTTGCTCGCGCAACAGTGCATGGGTCTTGAGTTAAGCTCAACAGCTAAGTTTCAGCCTGGAGTTTAAAATTGTACTGACTCCTCGCGGTGCCCGTTTCCTCTGACTGTGTGGTCTTGACCTTTCTGTAGTAAAGTCAAGGACAACCTGAAAGGAACCTGCCTGGATTGAATGGTGCTCTCTCTGTTTCATTTGAAGGTCAGTTGACAATGTAACCTGTTTCCAACATCGTATACGTATCATATGAATTTATGAAATAGTTATACGTTTCTATGTTTGTTTGTGATACACTTGCACAGTCACGGTTTTATTCGTAACTCAGTTTCCAAGTTTGTTTGTTTGTTTGTTTGTTTGTTTGTTTGTTTGTTTGTTAAACATTTGTACAGTGCCAATTTCACTTGTTACGTAATTTCCAGATTTCTGAAGTTGTTGTCATGTACCTGCTGCCTGGATTTGTGACCTTGGTTGCCTTGGCGACCAGTGTCTCTTGTCAAGTCACCCCGGAAGTGACGCAGCTCAAGCAACGTTTAGATAAACTCGAGCAGATGACGTTAGGTTTGTACACCTTTACTTAATTAAAGTTGCACCGTATAACTTTTCCCATTTCGCAGATCCACCATAGCTGTTTAGTATTGCAAAACAAAAAAAACAAAAAACAAAAAACAGTGGTACTATCAGAACGCGTATAAAATTATAGTCTTCTGTTAAGCGTCGTTGCTAAGATAGGAGTGAGTGAGTGAGTTTTTAGGACCTAACGCTGCTAATATATGAAGCACAATGTACGTCTAACGATCGGTTTAGCCATGTTGATACCGAGCGTCTGAAGTCACACATTCCTGTCACGTGACACCCATGTGGCATACAACAACCAAAAATATCTGTAACTGAGAGTCTTTCGATCGGAAGTTCATTGACGGAAAAGTTACAGTGTCTGATAAAAACGCTGTTTGGTATTAAGTTGCTCATAAGTGAAGTCACTATTCATAAATAGAGCTTACATGATTAGCTCGAGTGGTTTACCACGAAAGAAACCAAGAAATGTTTCAACTTGTGCCGTAGCTACCGAGCCTCCGTCTTTGACCGATGGTGTAACTGGTGTGTGTTTTTGTGAGCTCGTAAACCACTCGATGGGCTATGAAAAGTCATAACTCGCACTTTCGCTCTCTGTTTCCTTACTATTTTCGGGCGTAAAGCACTGGTAGTTAACTCACTGAAAATTTGAACTGGCGAGTGGTATAAAGACTTGCGATAACTGTTTTGAATACTGTCTGTAAATCTTATCTTCATTATTCCTGTTTAAACAAAATAACAAGATAATACCTGATAGTGATAACAAAACACTGCGTATTATTTATATAGAGTTCGCACAATGAGTTGCACCCGATTACGTAAAATATACCACATGGGTTTATTCAAAAACTGCAAGAATAATTAATCGATATCATTTTTTTAATTGAATCGGCAAATGAGTGTGGTGTATTTCACGTCATGTGGTTGACGACCTGTGTTTGTACGATGACCTGTTAATATGGCAAAAAGATTATAAATTTTACGTGAAGAATACAGTATCTGCTTTTGAAATGTTCAGCCCACAAAATTCAAAACTAAACACAATTCTAAAATTCCGAAACTGAAATTACTGAGCTGGCCTCTCGCACCACGTGATTGTAAAGTGTTCATGTCCAGTGTGTGAGGGAATGCTTGTGATTCACGTGAGCGTGTGTGTTGGGTTTAGCTCGCGGCACTTTGAGCTAAATATTTGTCATATTTAGGATAAAGCGCCTATATTCATGCGATTGTTGTTGTTGTTGTTGTTGTTGTTGTTGTTGCTGTTTGTCATATTTGGGATAAAGCGCCTATACTCATGCGATCATTATTATTATTATTATTATTACATTTAATAATGCACTCTTTATCCAACAGACCCTATTAAACTGTCAGACGACTTTGTCATCGCATTCCGGGCACAAGCGGGCATTGGTAAATCTGTCATGGATGCGTTCAGAAAGACGGGATACCATGACGACACGGCCGTGGCGCGTTCAGAAATGCCGTGTGGCTGTTTCGATGTGCACGGCTGGTGCGATAGGCACTACCGCAGTCGCGTTTTAGACAACTGGAGCACATACGGCGTACACCAGGTGCACCTCTCTCTCTCTCTCTCTCTCTCTCTCTCACGCTTTTTAAATGTTCTTTATTGGAGCGCAGTTTCTTTTAACTATGGTTTCATTGCTATTTCTGTTTTGTTCCTGTTGCTGTTCATGGGATTCTGTGTGTGTGTGTGTGTGTGTGTGTGTGTGTGTGTGTGTGTGTGTGTGTGTGTGTGTGTGTGTGTGTGTGTGTGTGTGTGTGTTGGCTATTACTCTATTTGGATAGACATTACAAGAATAGATACTACTAGAATTAGCAACGGTAGGTATGAAAATTGGCTGTTTTACGTTAATTACCTCTACATAAGCATGATACATAATTGATTCTTGACTCTCTCTCCCTCTCTCTCTCTCTCTCTCTCTCTCTCTCTCTCTCTCTCTCTCTCTCTTATTTTCATTTTAGTTGATAGTCTCAGTAACTTTAGCAACGGCAAGTTTGCAAACTTGCGAATTTCTGTCAAAACTTCTACCGTTCATGAATAAAGGTTCGTCATAATCACCCCCCTCTCTCTCTCTCTCTCTCTCTCTCTCCTGCGACGTCGCAAGAGCAACAGTGAAATATGCTTTCTCCTGCGATGTGGCAAGAGCAGCAATCAAATGTGCCCTCTCCTGCGATGTCGCAAGAGCAGCAATGAAATAATTATGCCCTCTCCTGTGATGTCGCAAGAGCAGCAAAGAAATATGCCCTCTCCTGCGATGTCGCAAGTGCAACATGAAATATGCCCTCTCCTGCGATGTCGCAAGAGCAACAATGAAATATGCCCTCTCCTGTGATATCGCAAGAGCTTCAAAGAAATATGCCCTCTCCTACGATGTCACAAGAGCAACATGAAATATGCCCTCTCCTGTGATGTCGCAAGATCAGCAATGAAATATGCCCTCTCTTGTGATGTCGCAAGATCAACAATGAAATATGCTCTCTCCTGCGATGTCGCTACAGGTGAAGCTGTCATTGTATCAGCGAGGCAGGGAAATGGCGTGGGTCATTTTCAACGCAGCTGGTACAACATACGACAACTGGCTCGACAGAGCGCGTGTAGTTTCCTCCTCGTGGTTTGACGTCAGATACTCGCCGTCCAACTACTTCTCCGTGACCGGGTAGGTTACTTCAATTCAAATCAATTCAATTCGGTGCATATTTATTGTAGGGAAAACGGGCTTTCGGGATTATAAAATGGGTTACAGGTGCGCATGTGTCTAGACCCGAAGTCTCGCCTAATGCCCCGAAACCTCTGGGCCCGCATGTAATAGTCGAAGTTAGGGCTTTTAGCCCTGGTTAGAGTCTAACCTCGAACTAAACTAGCCCTAGGGTTAAATTTTCTGTTGTTTTTTTGTTATGTTGTTTCCATAGTAATGGAAACAACATAATAGGACGGGCTAAAATTTCCACGTTCATAAACAAGCATCTGTGGTACAAACGCACGTCACTGCCGATCTCCCGCAGAGACGATTATGCAAGTG
>JACVVK020000378.1:532500-550000 GCA_018292915.2 Batillaria attramentaria
CAAGGATAGTGTCCTGCGACAGCAGAGCAGGGGGGGGGGGGGGGCCCTTTTCTCTTATCAAAAGCAGTGGGGGGGGGGGGGGCAAAGATATTCGGGACCCCCTTCCAAAAATCGAACGGGGGCCTGGGCCCCCAGGGCCCCCGTGGTTCCTACGCCCCTGGAAGATGCAAGACTTGCAGCAAAAATCCGGCCGCTAAATCACGCTGCCATGCTCTCACAAAGTAAACAGAGCTGTACATTAAACCATCAGACTAATTTGTCAACAAAACCACAATACAGAATACATGAATATGCATGCGGCACATACCGTGGTACATCTTGAATGATTCAGAAATGTCCAGAATGAAACCATCAGATCAGGACAAGCACCAAGTTTGCCAGTACAATAATACAATGCACATGCACATGGAAGACTGTCATTTGCCTATGAATCATGCTCGCTTCTTTGCTTTTTGTATGTAGGCAATAAGAAGTAGCGCGGAAGGAGGGGGGGAGGGCTGGGGGGGGGGAGTGGAGGAGGGAAAAAGCCGCAAATAAGCATTACTGCGTCTCCACTAAGTTTAGTTCGTGTCCGCAACGAAAAAAAAAAAACCCAAAAAACCCAGGCCTTCAGAATTAAACCATCAGACTAATTTGTCAACAAAACCACAATACAGTCATGAATATGCATGTGGCACATACCTTGGTACATCTTGAATGATTCAGAAATGTCCAGAATGAAACCATCAGATCAGGACAAGCACCAAGTTTGCCAGTACAATAATACAATGCACATGCACATGGAAGACTTGTCATTTGCCTGTGAATAATGCTCGCTTCTTTGTTTTTTGTATGTAGGAAAGGGGGGGAGGGGAAAAGCCGCAAATAAGCATCACTACGTCTCCACTAAGTTTAGCTCGTGTCCACAACGATTAAAAAAATACTTTAGGCCCTCAAAATTAAACTACCAGACCAATTTTTCAAAATTGCAATACAATCATGCATGTGGCACATACCATGGTACACCTTGAATGATCAGAAATGTCGAGAATATCGGTCAGAATGAAACCATCAGGACAAGCATCAAGTTTGCCAATACAATAATACAATGCATAATGCACGTGGAAGACTGTGCACTTGCCTTTGAATACAGCTCGCTTTGCTTCGCTATTGTATGCAGGCAATAAGGAGTAGCGCTTGAGGAAAGAGGCACAATTAAGCATCACAGCGTCTCCGCTAAGTTCAGTTCGTGTCCACAACGAAAAAAAACAAAAACAAAAACAAAACACTCTGCCCCTCAGAATAAGTCAAATAAACTGGTCTAGATTCAGTTATGCGTGTTTTGGACAGTGTACCTTTAAATTCAAAATTTAACATACTTTTTTCATCCCAATATGGGAAATTAAAGTTACTCCACATAGCACCACCAACAACAACAAAAACGAACAGCACAGCAATAACAACAACAACAACAACAAAAACCAGCACACATCACAAGGCAACAATTAAAAAAAGTTCTAAAACACCCACTGCCTGTACAGACTGTTCAAACCACTAAACTCTCTCTCTCTCTCTCTCTCTCTCTCTCTCTCTCTCTCTCTCTCTCTCTCTCTCTCTCTCTCTCTCTCTCCGCTCTCAACCAATTTAAGGTGAAAATACCAATACAAAGAGCACAACACAGTAAATACATAACTGTCGTACGAATAGTTTGGTAAGAATCACTGATAACAAATTCTCCGTGAAAGATCCGGGCAAATAGAATGCTGCCCCCAAAACTGAGGAACTCTCTTTCACAGATGGAGGCAGTCAGCATCGCCGCATTCAGGAAACGACTCATAAAGACTCATCTCTCCGTGCCATCACCCCACGAAAAAGAGATGATTGTGTTTGTCTGGCCTGATGATGCAGGATACTGATCCGTGCGCACTCAGTTGGGGTGTATTTTGTAGGCCGGGGTGCATGCCAGGGGGCCGCAAGGGGGAGGCAAGCTGTCAGTGAAGCTGGGACTTTTTTGGAGAGTGGCAACAGCGATGCGTGCTGATTACTATGAAGCCGCTTTCTGGCCTAAACAGAATGTAGACTAGCATTACTCAAGTGAGGTCTGAGCGGAGAGGGTGGGTGGGTGTTTGGGGCTTTAACGCCCTTTTCCACCACATAGGGTGATATCAAAGACGGGGCAACGATGAAAAAGCCAGCACAAATATTTGGCCCCAGCCGGGCTCGAACTCACAACCCGAGCATTAGAAGTCCAAAGCTCTACCATTCGACCACCCCGGCTCCCCACCCTGTTAGGCCAGTGTGCCAGTTTGTAATCATTTTTGTTGTCATGATAAAGCGTGATGTTCGTGATACTTGTATTTTGTAGGCCGAGGTGCATGCAAGGGGGCCGCAAGGGGGAGGCAAGCTGGGACTTTTTGCACTGGAGAGTGGCAACAGCGACGCGACCTGATTGCGATGTTAGGTAGTTATTTAGGTCTTAACGCCGCGCAAGCAACAAAGACTAATTCGCGGCTAAGTAAAAGTTTGCCTCTGCCAGGTCGTGAAGAGGGTAAAAAGCTATTCCGTAAAACAAGATGTAAATATATAAACTAGTGTCCAAAAGAAACGATACCAAACTGTTGTCAGAATGTTTTTGTGCAAAGTGATCCCCGAGGCCTAAAAACATAGGTTTACGTATCCCACGTCCAATACAGCGTCTGCGCTCGGGAATACCGGAAACATTTGCTAATGAAATATACCACTCTGAAATTTCTGTATTGTTCTGCTTTTATTGTATGTCCCTGCCAACCCTTGGTATCATTTCTTTTGGACACTAGTTTATATATTAAAAAAAAAAAACGTCAGGTCCAAATGAGATAAACATGTTCATCAAAAATCTCGAAGCTATGTAGGTCAAAGAAAGTCCACATTGATTACTATGAAGCCGCTTTCTGGCCTAAACAGAATGTATACTAGCGTTACTCAAGTGAGGTCTGAGCGGAAAGGAGACATTCACAGTTTTTATAAACTCCCTTGAATGGTCTGTGCACAGAAATTTTTGTTTTCAGATTGAAGCATTTTTTTAGGGGTGACTTCGATGCTTGAGGTTAATAGGGAATATATAGACATTTTGAGACCTGTTCTTTGGCCACATCCATTTTTGTGGTGAGTGTAGATACAGAGACGTCGTCAGTCTGTCCACTCTGAACACACTGAAGGTTCCGGAAGGACAGTGAGTTCTTCCACAGTACGGTCACCTACTCTTCGGCTTTCAACAACCCGACCTGTTGCCTTTTCACTACATCGGAACACAAAAGGAAAAACGGAGTGCAGCCTGGAACAAGGCACCGAGTGAGTTTCCCTCACGTAACCCTTCTCGTGCACAGACAGAGTCGAGATGCACGTGCTGATGTTCTTGTACTCATGCACGAGCATTCTCTCCGCGCAGGCCGGAACCGGAAGCTGCCAGCGTTCCCAGCGGGCTTTGGTCAGAGGCAGGACGTACTTCCGCTGGAACATCATGTAGTGGACGTGATCCGTGAGCCCCCACAAATGGGTCGAGTTCTCGTCGAAGAAGAAAATGTCCAGGAATGGCCACTTGTGGACGGAGCCAGGAACGGTGGGTAAGTCCGACAAAAAGAACCTAAGAAAGGAAATGAGGTAAAGGTAAGATAAAAGAGAGATAAAACAAAGAAAACTGGGGTGGGGTGGGTGTTTGGGAGTTTCACGTCCTTTTTTACCACGTAAAGGTGATATGAAAAGACGGGGCAACTAGGAAAAGGCAAGTACAAATATCTGGCCCCAGCCGGGATTCAAGCATTACGAGTCCAAAGCTCTACCATTCGGCTATCCCAGCTCCTCGAAAGAAACTACGAGAAAGGCAATAGAAAGAAAAGGGGCGGGGGAGGGGGACAAAGAAAGAAAGGAAAAGGACAGGACAACAGAAGAAAGAAATTTTTAAAAAAGTAGAAAGAATTTTTAAAAGGAGAAAAAGGATGAAGACAGCAACAGAAGAAATGAAAAGAAATGTTATCACGTTCACGTTGAGTCTACAAATTTGCGGATCAGTAAACTGGTTCAGAGGAACAGAAAGATCTTTGCTTCCCATATTCATTAGAAGCACTAAGTACACGCCAAAGCCATTCTTTCAAGTTTCCCTGTACTCTAGTATGCGTGTAACAATAATAATAATAATCATCATCATATTAATAATCAAAACAATAATCATAATAGTAATGCCGCAGGTTTATGTTAACTTCTAGAAACGTATGTCCATAAAAAAAAATTCAGAAAACAAGGAGAAATACTGTACTGATTTTTTTTTTAATTGGAACAAAGGGAAGATGATCATGGAAGGAAAAAAAAAAGAAAGAGGAACAAAACAAAAGCAGCCTTTCCAAAACGGTCCAATTTGGACCCTCTTACTGATTCCCTAAAAAAAAAAAATTAAATGCGCAGGTTCAAAATCACAACAGGTGTAATAACACCAATAGAGCATGGGGACAGGTGCAGTGTTAATTTGACGGGCCCTGTTTGGCGAGTGCGCTAGTTCATAGTGGTTTTTGTTGCAGTGAAAAAGTGATTTTCCTGATTTGTGTATTGTGTATGGCAAATATGGTGCATGACCGTGGGTTGCAACAGGAGGCAAGCTGCCAGTGAAGCTGGGACTTTTTGCCCACAAGCACAGATTCACAGGTGACGCGAGTGGATTTTCTGGTCTAAACAGACTAGCAATACTCCAGTGAGGCCGAGCGAAAAGGAGACATTCAATTTTTTAAACTCCCGTCAGGTGCCGGCCCTTAAATGGGTCTGTGCATAGTAATGTTTGTTTCTAGATTGAAGCATTTTTCTAAGGATGACTATGAGACCTAAGGATAATATGAAATATACAGGCATTTCGAGACCTCGTGCATTGTATTCTTTGACCTGAGGCACACACAAATGCACAGCTTACCTCCACACTCCTACACTCTGAGCCCACAGTGTGAATCCTGGAATATTACCCAGCACGTGACGCACTTCCCTCCAATCGCTGCCGTTCATGATGATATCCACGTCGTCATCCCACGGGATCAGTCCATGATGACGCCACGCCCCTAGCAGCGACCCTCCGATCAGAAAATAGTCCCAGCCGTACTTCTCACAAGCGCGTATGAATACGTCCATCGTGAACATGAACTTTGCCTTCTTCTCTGAGGTAACGAGCGGGTCAAAGTAGGTCAGTGTGTTTAGGTCGACGGCCCTTTTAGCGTCAGACTTGGATCTGTTGGACAAACGCTCCTTTTCTCTGTAGAACTCTGGGCTGATCGGTTCCCGGAATTTTGCCACCTGCAAATACCGGGACATTGTGGTATTTCGAATTTTACATTGGAACACAAAATCTGAACATGCAGATTTTGTGCCAGAAACGTAAATTTGTGACGATGTTCATGAAGTTCTCTGTTCTGAGTTGGATAAGGTAATTGCGATACAATACACATATGCATATGGTTGACTTTATTGTGTCTGTCTCTTTTAATGATTCTTCCGTTATGTTTGCATTTGTATTGCTGTCTAAACATATCTACAAAAATAAATGTCTAGTAATTACATAAAACTGGAGAGAGGGGGAGAGAGAGAGAGAGAGAGAGAGAGGCAAAAACAATACATCATTCAACTGATCAAGTCACCATTCTAGCCTACAAGTTACAAGTGAAGATATCCTGAAATCACCCCAACTTCAAGATTTTCTGTTGTGTGCTATTGACTTTGCCTACTTTGGACCAAGAGGTGTCTCTGCCTCCGATGCATCAAAAGTTACCGGCTTCTTTGCTTTTGATTTCTCACGAACAACTTCGAAAAAAGATTCGCCAAATTCAGACTCCGTGGTAACCAAGGGAACTGACTCATTCTTCGCTTCACTTTACCGCTATGCCACTGACAAATTGACTTTGTGTTACTGCACTCTCATCTTGCGAGAAAGTTTCAAATTTTACTCGCCAGCAGTTTTCCCACCCACCATGGTCAGTGAAATACTCGCTACTTTCAGGGCTGTAACAGTCCCTGTGCTTTGTTAGTGTGTTTAGCCTGTACTGAGGGGGGAGCCGGGGTGGTCGAATGGTAGAGCGTTGGACTTCTAATGTTCGGGTCGTGAGTTCGATCCCGGCTGGGGCCAAATATTTGTGCTGACTTTTTCGTCGTTGCCCCGTCTTTGATATCACCCTATGTGGTGGAAAAGGACGTTAAACCCCCCAAACACCCACCCACCCACCCTGTACTGAGGACATGAAAGATACGCTGAATTTCACTGAACCGAGTTGACAACGGTGACAAAATTGATGGTAATGGCATGCAAATGTTACGGCAAAATAAAACGTTACCTCACTCATGTTAACACGAAACGGGTCCAAGGTCAAGACGGAGTCGGTGTGGTTCAGTGTGTTTCTGATGGGGAAGTTCTGGACAGTCCGAGGGTTCACCACTGCCCGGCGAGCAGACTTGTAGCTCTTGTTTGAAGATATGTTGCCAGATTCGGAGCTGTTCTTTGAAGACAAGTTGCCAGACCTAACAGCAGCTGAGCTGGGTGAACTCACAGGCAGGTCGAGAATAAGGATGAGACACAGAAAACAAGCCACACTTCCGATCAGTGCAATGAGGGTAAGCTTTACGTTGCACTTCCAACACCAGCCGCTCCATGACAAGCTACTAATTCGAAGACGGGACGACATTATTCTCGAGACGTCATTCGTGCGTTGAGGCCTTTACAGAGCTGTGTGTTCATGTCAGCAGGGTTGTGGAAAGTGCATCGTGTTCGCTGTAGAAGAAGAAACCTATAAATAGATAAGGTCGTGAGAAATACGAGATGCTGGAAATCGTAAACTCGAAAGACATAAAGCCATTGATTGAAGGGAACCTGGGAAGCTCTGAAGAGAGAGACTCAGACTCAGTTATTCTATTGATCGGATATGCGTCCATACAACGGAGGTGAGTTGTATTTATAAATAACACCAAGACATATCGAGGGAAAAAAACAATTCAGTTCGGAATAGTTATACCAGCTGGAGGATAACACAAACACACACTGGAGAGAGAGAGAGAGAGAGAGAGAGAGAGAGAGTTTATTTTACAATGAGGAGGAGGAGGACAACGACGGTGATAATGATGATGAATGTTTCTATTTCAGAATAGAGTTGCTGGGTACTGCATTTCCTTCAGTCTTACAGGCTTCCACGAACAACAAGCACATAGCATGAACAAAAAACGAATGAGACAATAAAATATCAAAACGCTAACTGATATAATGCTCACTAATGCTGACAGTGAATTAGTAGTTATTCCCCATCAAGCTGTGGGATACCGACGAGTATTTTGATCCAAGACGCAAATCAACCCTGAGCTTTAGCGAAGGATCAAAATGCGAGTCGGTATCCCACAGCTTGATGGGGTGTAAATGCTTTATCATCCTTTTTGGGGCCAATTTATGGGATATTTTGAACGTTTATCCTTGCAAAATCTAACAGTCGACAGCGGCTGCACATAGCAGACGAACGAGTTTGTACGTCGGCAGAGCACGACAGAAAAAAAAAAAAGTTAGTTAGGGCTTTACGCCGCGCAAGCTACAAAGACTATTTCGCGGCTGGAGAGACAGAGAGAGAGAGAGAGAAAGAGAGAGAGAGAGTCAATGAGTAAATGACACTTTATTTTACAACGGGAGAGTAGTTAAAATCAAACAGTCAATTTTCATACCTGCCGTTGCTAAGAACTACAATGATCTAGCTAATCACATGAACAAGAGAAAGAGAGAGTCCCTTACGTCTGCTTCAAGTGCTCCAGTCGCTATTTTATGTCACGAAGTGTCGTCTGGCCGTCTTCGAGTCTTGAATACGAAACACAAGACAGTACTCAAAGTCTTGAATACGAAACACAAGACAGTACTCAAAGGCACAGCCCAAACGCTGTCCCACCCAAATGGAAAGTCAGAGACAGACAAAGTGATGCCATTCTCCAAAATCGATAATACACTTTGCCGCGTCCTTGAATACCAAGTTCAGATATATACGCGCAAAATGCTATCTGTTTCGACTTCACCAGGGAGAAGCAGTCTCAAGTATCGACGTGTTCTCCGCTATAAGGCTATAAGGCCAGGTGGCAACATACAAGACATATTGTCTGTACCGGCCCCCGTAGTGTAGTGGTTAGCACTTCGGACCATGGACCGGGAGACCCGGGTTCGAGTCCCAGCCGAGGCAAGCGGGATTTTTCCTACCTAGGTCGGCTCCTACCCAGAGCGGGCGTGTACATTGTTTGTTACTGTTGCTTGATGTATGTGATCACATAGTCGTTTGTTCTTCTTGTTGTTTTTTCCTTTCCATCGACGGACATTGCGCTGGGTTAAGCCCTAAATAACTAACTTCGTCGGACATATTTACACGTGTGTGTGTGTGTGTGTGTGTGTGTGCGTATAACGGCATAGGCACCTTGCTGGAATGGACCCGCTTCCTGATTTAAAACACAAAACAACAGAAAATTTAACCCTAGACCTAGTTTAGTTCGAGGTTAGACTTTAACCCGGGGATAAACTCCCTAACCCCGACTTTTACATGCGGGCCCAGAACTGTCCACTTTCCTTGTCACCGAGCAGTTCTGGTTTTTGTTTTGTTTTGTTTTGTTTTGTTTTGTTTTGTTTTTCATTCTTAGGTACCACTTGTCTCGGCGCAGGTCTCGGCTAGCCGATTCAATTCAATTCAATTCAATTCAATTCAACTCAATTCAATTCAATTGAATAATTCTTTATTGTCCTCAAGAGGAGGCAATTCGGTTGCGCGTAAAAACAGACAACAACCACATACACAATATAACAAGTCCCAATAGTTAAATATGTAATATCACAACGATAACACGCACCCACACACGCACGCCCACACCCACACGCACACGCGCACACTCATACACGCACCCACACACGCACACACACACACACACACACACACACACACACACACACACACAACACACAACACACACACACACACACACACACACACACACACACACTTACTAATTACCATGCTCTCATTAAATACGCCACTATTGAGACGGGACTACAACCCTTCACTGTAAAAGTAAGTTTATAGTAAAATAACTGTATCACAAAGCACACTCATACTCTCACACACACACGCACTCACACACTGAGACACGACACATGTCAGTGTAGAAGATAAGCGTAGTGAAGGCCGATGGTACAGAGTTGGGTCGGGGCTAGACCCCTAGCAATCAATATAGACCCCGTTTACATTAGCTTAAAATACCGCCCTGAGAGCGCTCTGAGAGCGCCCTGTCGCGTTTACACTTAGACAAAGGAAACCCGGAGTGCAGCCTGGAACAAGGCATCGAGTGAGGTTTTTTCATGTGACCCTTCTCGTGCACAAAGGAAGACGAAGTGCACGTGCTGATGTTCTTGTACTCATGCACGAGCATTCTCTCCGCGCAGGCCGGAATCGGAAGCTGCCAGCGTTCCCAGCGGGCTTTGGTCAGAGGCAGGACGTACTTCCGCTGGAACATCATGATGGTAATTTTTGTTCTTTATTGAAACATTATGAGGGGAAAAAATAATTCACACGGCTGTTTGAGAGTACATACAGGCATTTTGAGGTCTTCCTCAAATGTTCCTTAATCGTATTTGGTATGGTTTGAAAGGTAATCATAAGCACTATTATGGACATTGCTATAAATGGGTACCTGTCATTTCCAAGAGCGTGATAACTGTGTGTTATTTATTCTGTTCTTTACTCTTGCAATAATCTCTGGACGTATTCCTCATTATCAGCTTCGTTTAAAGTCCTTTTATCAGTTCGGTTTGGATAAATAGCTGATGTGTGAGTGTGCGTGCGTGCGTCTGTGTGTCTGTGCGTCCGCGCTCGCGCGCGCGTGTGTGTGTGTGTGTGTGTGTGTGTGTGTGTGCGCGTGTGCCTTTGCATGTGTGTGTGTGTGTGTGTGTGTGTGTGTGTGTGTGTGTGTGTGTGTGTGTGTGTGTATGTGTGTGTGTGTGTGTGTGTGTGTGTGCGCGTGCGTGCGTGTGCCTTTGCATGTGTGTGTGTGTGTGCGTGTGCCTTTGCATGTGTGAGTGTGCGTGCGTGCGTGCGTCTGTGTGTCTGTGCGTCCGCGCGTGTGCCTTTGCGTGTGTGTGTGTGTGTGCCTTTGCATGTGTGTGTGTGTGTGTGTGTGTGTGTGTGTGTGTGTGTGTGTGTGTGTGTGTGTGTGTGTGTGTGTGAAGTTGCCTGCACCAGATAACGAAAGGATGTTGTGTGTTTGACCATGAAACAGATGTTAAGATACAACAGACAAGTCAATAGACAATATTAATCACACTGTTGAAACTGCGTCCGGCTCTTGAGACAACAACCCTCCATTACTCATGCTAGAGTCTGTATTTAAACTGTGTGTGTCCATTCCATGATAAGTTCTACGGAAAAGACTACTGCCGCTACTTCAACAAGGACTGCACCGACTTGGTAAGTATGAGCTACACAAAAGCCAAATAACTAAGAGCAGGTCAAAGGCCGTAGGGTCGGGTTCGCCTACATACAGCCCTCTCGTGTTGGAGCGTGACTAGCCTCGGGACAGTCACGGATGCGGTTGCTCGTTGCTTTATGATTGCGACTGTATACATCATTGTTAGCATTGTTGGTGGCTCCGGCCTCAAAATCACGCTTGACTACTGATAATGAGTTTCTCCGGATTTCTCGAGCCACGATAACTGGAAACAGGATCAGGCAGACACAGGCCTATGTTAGCTCTTAGTTATGCCGCTCTTGACTTAGACACCATTGGTCTCACTTTCCATGTGGGACAATGACAAAATAGGAGTTTCGACAGACTTTAAAAATTTGTTTTGCCATGAGATTTTATTGCAATACCGCTGAAAACTGTCGCAAAATTCTAATTGAGGTCCATTGACTTTTTTTTTAATTCATAGAAATCTCTAATTTAATTGTAGTGTTTATTATGTATTATATTACGTGTATTTTTATTTTGATGTGTATCAATGTCTTTGTCCACCACACCCAAATTTCCCTCTGGGATAATAAAGATAAATATTGATTGATTGATTGATTGATTGATTGATTGATTGATTGATTGATTGATTGATTGATTGATTGATTGATTGATTGATTGATTGATTGATCACAGCAAGGGAAAGGTTCCTTCTGAACCCCCCGAAGAACTTTTTTTTTCAAAAAGAAACAAAGTGATGGCCAGTTCTGACCTGATTTTGAAACGTGCGATCCGCATCATTCGCGTCTGTCACCGCGTCTAAAAGTTTCCAACGTCATAACTGCCCACTAAACCTATGTTTCAGATCTGATCACAATGAAAGCTGTTCTGTGCTTTCTCCTTCTGGTTGCGATGGCAACGTCAGCGTTTGTGCCTCGCTCAATCGACCTTGAGCCGGGTAAGTGTCTAAACCTACACTTTCCAGATTCCCTCCTGTAGAACTAAATCATTCGGTCAGCGTTCCTTCCGTTACCAGGCCCCTGTTACTTGGAATCAGCTCCCGCTTACAGTCAGAAACAGATCAAACAAGGAAACCTTCAAGTCCCAACTGAAAACCCATCTCTTCATCCTCTCATAGCCGTGCCATGTTGTCGTTCTGCTGGTGTGAGTGCGTGTGTGTGTGTGTGTGTGTGTGTGTGTGTGTGTGTGTGTGTGTGTGTGTGTGTGTGTGTGTGTGTGTGTGTGTGTGTGTGTGGATATGAGTTTTTATCTGTTTCATCAGTTTTACCTGTCATGTGTTTGTTTTATCTCAGTGTCTGTTGTGTTTTTATGTCTTAATATGAATAAATAGTTATTTTATGTAAAGCGCCTAGAGCTTAGATAAGGTTAGGCGCTATACAAATATTCTATTATCAGCACTATTATTATTATTATTATTATTATTATTATTATTATTATTATTATTATTATTAAACCTAAACTTCACACGCGAACTTTTTTTTCCAGTTGCTGAAAAACACTAGACATAAATAAATCTATCCTCAATGTTCCCTTTCAAAACATTTCATATTACTTTGTGTTACCGAAACGTTGAAAACGTTTTTGGTCCAAATATGTCGTCGTCGTTGTTGTTGTTGTTGTTGTTGTTGTTGTTGTTGTTGTTGTTGTTGTTGTTGTTGTTGTTGTTGTTGTTGTTGTAAACATGACATTCCTTTGGTAATTCCATGCAGATTTTTTTTTATTTCTTTGGGGAAAATTTTATCGCGATTTTTCGTTGAGGCCTGCCTTTCAAATTTGTGTCCAGAGCAGTCTTTGAACAATTCTTGTCCACTGTACGAGTCTTGTAAAAGTTCTTATCCAGACAAGTCTTTCAAAAAGTAGTGCTTAGACGAAACTTTTAACAATTATTGTTCAGACGAGTCTTTTCACAATTATTGTTGGAAGAGTCTTGTTAAGAATTACTGTGCAGACATGTCTGTGGAAAATTATTGTTCACGTGTGTCTTACAAATTATTCCTCAGGGAGGTCTTTTACAAGTATTTGCTCAGACGAGTCTTAAAATTTCTCGTTCAACCGGCCCCCATAGTGTATTGGTTAGCACTTCGGACCCGGGTTCGAGTCCCAGCCGAGGCAAGCCGGATTTTTCCTACCTATGTCGGCTCCTACCCTGAGCGGATGTGCTATGGGCTTAATGGGGAGGCTGTTGCCACATAGCCGAGATTCACCCACTTCACGGGTGCGACTTTGGGGGTGCTTCCTTTAGTATGACACGTCTTATGATGTGGATGGTTACACGGCCGGCACTTCCGAGCCTCCCCGTGGATTCCACCCATTACCTGGGAGGAGCACCACTGGAACTGGCAAAGAGTTAAGGCAGCAAAAAAAAAAATCTCATTCAGACGAATCTTTTTTTTAATAATTACTTTTCAGAAGAGTCAGAGGAAGTCCGCTCCGTCCTCAGCACTCGTCAAGACGGACCACGTGACCCTAGTTACTACTGCTGCGTGGCATGCGGCCAGTTCGGTACACTCTGCAACTGCTGTGGGAAAAAGTGACGCGTCTTGCTGAAAAACTAACGTGTCTGTGAAATGAAATGCTGTAACGAGTACAGTAATAAACATTTGGACCATATGTGTGTGTGTGTGTGTGTGTGTGTGTGTGTGTGTGTGTGTGTGTGTGTGTGTGTGTGTGTGTGTGTGTGTGTGTATGTGAGAGAGACACAGCGTGTATGAGTGTGTGTGTGAACGTGTGAGCGCGCGCGTGTGTGTGTGTGTGTGTGTGTGTGTGTGTGTGTGTGTGTGTGTGTGTGTTGTTGTTGTTGTTGTTGTTGTTGTTGTTGTTGTTGTTGTTGTTGTTGTTGTTGCTGCTGCTGCTGCTGCTTCAATTTCTGTAAAGGAGTTATACACCTAGTTTCATCATCGTCTATCTACGAACACATTATTTTCCTGAAAAGAGAGCACTTCGGTCGCGAACGAAAAACTACAACAACAACAACAAAATCCAAAATGTTCGCCAGTTATTCTGTCACGTTTATTTGTTTTGGGGTGTTTTTTGTTTGTTTGTTCATTCTCAATCTCTACAATTCCATGGACATTATCTCCTGTTGTGATATCAGGTCACCTGTTGTCAGACAGACGAATAGATTAATACGGACATTCAACCAAGCGGATTGGCAATTTTACCATATACCAAGCTGATACCAGCAAAATAACGAGAAGATGGCTATGATCCAGAAGAAGAGGAACGGGTTTCATGTTTATCCGAGCTGGATCGGTGCTATTGTCGGTTTTTATTAAATTTTGACAAATGCATATACTCAGCGTGCAAGAAACAAATCACAAATACATCAGGAAAGAAAGAGAACTTGTTCCATGCATATCTAAGCAGTATCGACGATATTGTCGGTTTTTATTAAATTTTGACAAATTCATATGCTCAGCGTGCAAACAACAAACCTCAAATGTACTGAGTACTTAAAGGTCTGCAATTTCAACAAAAACCCGCAAACTGTGCTGTTTAAAACTGCGACTGTGCATAATGCAGGCAACTCTGTCACAGTTGAGGAGTTTTTTTGTTTTTTGTTTTTTTTAGCGCTTCGGAGACCCTTATAAATCCAGAGCGTTAGTTTGCTGTGAATTCATAGTGCTTGTGGTTGGGCGAGACGCATCGCTACAATGTCTCAGTAGCGGGTGTTGTGTGCTGCACGAGAAGACTAGTCACTGTGCTCTTTCTCGCTCAGTGTCAACGGGCAGCCGGGGTGGCCGAATGGTAGAGCGTTGGACTTCTAATGCTCCGATCGTGAGTTCGTATCCCGGCTGGGGCCAAATATTTGTGCTGGCTTTTTTTAAGTCAAGTCAAGTCAAAATTATTTATCCCCGTAGGGCAATTCATGCGGGCGAGCATAAGACACATAAAGTAGTTAAGATCACTAAATTCATGTAATTGTACTCTCTCTCTCTCTCTCTCTCTCTCTCTCTCTCATCGTTGCCCCGTCTTTGATATCACCCGTATGTGGTGGAAAAGGACGTTAAACCCCCAAACACCCACCCCACCCACGCGGTCATTGTCAAAACGCAAACTGAGCTTACGACTCTGTAACTGTGACATTTTGAACAATTTTGATAGGTTTCTTTCTTTCTTTCTTTCTTTCTTTCTTTCTTTCTTTCTTTGACACACTGTTTGTGGATTTTTGTTGAGATTGCAGACCTTTAATCACAGATAGTATTGATCTGGCGCCACTGATCGTATCTCTGTAATAACTAAGCTGTACTGTATTTAAATATAGACGTTTATCCTTGGGTCCATAAAACGCCTGTGAAGAAACCTTCCTGCGAGTATCTACAAAAGCCGCCACTGCGTGAAGTTCTGAATGTAAGTTCAAACTGGGAAGGTCGGAGTAATATAGGACCAGACCTTTGTCAGCATTCATGTGCCGTTTCCTTGTTACCTTGGACTGTACCTACGAAATCGCAAGACTGCAACTCTTTGGATTAGTACTTCTCGCAGAAACATAAAAAAACATATTTTAGCTAAAAGCGCTGTTATTCTTAATAATAAATCTATATAGCGCAGTAGTTCCTGTGTGGGAAGTTTTCTCACTTGACAAAAACGCCCTGGTGATGAGTAATTTGAAGGAGTCTTTTCACAGCTATATGGCTTTATATGCGAACCACCCCTACCTCAGAAAAAAAAAAAACTTTTTTAACACAAAATCTCTCAGTTACAGAGCTGTGCTACGAACGCATTCAGTATAACTGGATGATCTTCCAAATTCTAGAACATGAGGGCGTTTGAACGACTTTTTCGCCAAAACAACACAGCAGCATAATGCACATAAGGTGTCTATGACGCAAATTTCGTTACGTCACTGTGTGCGTGAAAGTATGTATTGTCTGGAGACACGTCACAGTCTTGTTTCTTATCACTGAAACTTTTTGCTGCGCGCAGCGAAATCTGTCCCATCCCAACAAAACTAAACTAAAAAGAATCGAAAATGTTTTGCTCGCCAGTTAAGCTTATTAGAAACCGTTTCTTTTTCCATAAAATATGTCTAACAGATCGCACAAGATGATGCTTCAGTTTCTTGTCGTCCTTCTCTGTGCCATATCAACGCTGATTCATTGTGAGGACACTCTGATATGTAAGTTGATTAAGTCTCTATGTTTGTAATGTATTGTGAAGGGAGACACTGCCGTTTACAGTAGCCGCGAAATAGTCATTGTTGCTTGCGCGGCGTCAAGCCCTAAATAACTAACTGACTACATGGCTCTACGGTTGTTTGCCAAATAAAGAAATGTTCCTTTTGGCCATTGCGACCGTTTTCGTGCCTTTGCGGCTTCTAACAGTAGAGAAATAGGACTTCCTTTGCTATAACTCGCCCATACCTGTGCCGGCTACACGTCGATCGACCGGGTCATTAAAAGCAGCCACCGATCGGTGCTGTCTAACTGGTCTGCGGTCCGCAACCAAATGTCGTCTGCTCAGTACGCGGTACGCTTTTACGTACATCGAACAACATATACGCCAACCCGAGTCACCACAATGGTTTCAGTGGCTCTTCTTCTTCTTCTTCTTCTCCTCCTCCTCCTCCTTCCGCGGGGAGCCGGGGTGGTCGAATGGTAGAGCGTTGGACTTCTAATGCTCGGGTCGTGAGTTCGATCCCGGCTGGGGCCAAATATTTGTGCTGGCTTTTTCATCGTTGCCCCGTCTTTGATATCACCCTATGTGGTGGAAAAGGACGTTAAACCCCCAAACACCCACCCACCCACCCACCCTCCTTTCGCTTTAGCACTGTTTCAAATTGCAAGGGGAAAATTAGACTCCAGAGTGCAGTCCCTTTTCGGCGGGGCGTGAAAATGTGACTGCTTACACCCAGCGCCAGCGGACAATTATTGTTGCGCTTTGATGGCACTGTTTACGTGGTACACTGATCCAACAGGATGTGAGTAAACGGCAAGGGGGTTGCACTCTGACAGGCAAGGGTGTTGCACTCTACAGGCAAGTATTATTGCACGGTGCAGACGATCACGAACCTGCCTTGTGGTGGAATAAGAGACGATTACAAAAGCATACGCACCCGGCCGGCCGTGCTCTAAGACTGAATGTAATAATAGATCTGTCCATTCAGACAGAGACATGTTATGTATGTCTCTGATTCAGAAACACGCCTACTTTCACTCTGAAGACAGCCTGCCATCACTTGCGCCACTGAGGATCCCTCTGGGTTCAAAGCTGGTCAAGGATGACATAGTGCGCGACCTTGTGTTTGAGAGCACCGAGACAATTTAGGCCCGTCACGGTAGCGCAGTGAGCGCCATTTCCCCACTGTGCACAGAGGTACTTTCCACTGAAAGACTCTGTGCCCCAGAGAGTGGGGGAAAATCGGTAGCGGTTGCGTCCCTTGCCTCGGACAGTTCCGGTTTACGCTAGGCGCGATGGAGGACACGCTAGTGTTCGAATCGATGACAGTGGAAGAACTAAAAGAATGCGAAAAACGGCATGGACAACTTCTTAGCGGTACAAAGGTAGAACTGATAGGTAGAGCAAAAGGAACCTTTCAGCTTTTGGTACAGAGAGCCGAGGATGCCGCGTAACTGACTGCGGTGTGACGCGATACCTGGAGGTGGTCAGGGGGGAGAATTAAAAGGTTAAAACTATGTACATTGGAAAAGGGGAGGGGGGTGCATTTAAGGCGTGACGAATAACCGTTTTGTCTGCAATATTTCTACGAACGTGGATAAATAATAAGTTGTCGTCAAAAATCGTTGGCCACTGAGATACCAAACGCACTGTATATGTATATTGTCTGAGTCAGTGCGGCTAACGTTTGGTTATTTCCAGTGCCGGCATGATTCAGAATCAGTTTGTGGCGCTGCTGATGTTGATGTCGGTATTAATTTATGGTGTATCAATTTGTGGGATGACGCAGGGGAGCAAGCCTGAGAAATAAGTAGAGCGTTAGCCAAGATCAGGCTGTTAAAGAGTAATTCCGACTGTTAACAGAACCTAGAAAGAAAAATTAGCCATCTTCTATATATATAGCAGCAGCAGCATGGCGGTACATGTA
>JACVVK020000378.1:555000-676613 GCA_018292915.2 Batillaria attramentaria
AAAATAGTATGTTTTTATCAGCCACCAACATAAAAAATAGTACCTTTTGGAATGGGGTGGCAAATTGCGTGTACATAGCATACTTACCTGGCACGGGAGGCACCCTGATCAGCAAGGGGGTCCTCCCAGGGCGAGGCCTGTCCATTGCACTACACGGACTGGTTGACCCCTGCGATCATCTCAAATGTAGATGACTCGAGTGCGTAATTTATTCGTAAGGGGGACTGCGTTCGCGCTATCCCCTGCAAAATGCAAACTGTTAGAAAAATGTTAAAGCTTGGGCAAGACCAAGGTGGACAGACGCCCTTAAGTTGTAATACTCTCTGCAATGGTGATACGTCGGCAAACCTCGCGATCGATCGAAGTTTGCACATGAAAGTCTCGCAGATTTCGTCAGAGTATACTAACTTACCGTCGCTGTTGGGCCTTTACCTGCTATCGGTAGGTGCGCCAATCTCTTACAGTGTATGCCTTATTACAGACTTTGTGAGATACGAGTCAAAAATTTCAAGGTAGTGTGTTTTTACCGGCGTATCACCATTGCACAGCACAGAGTGCCACAACCAAAGGGCCTGTAGCCTACCCACCCCTTACCTCGACTAAGCTGTAAGAAGCAGTGTGGTAGATGCTTAAAGTATGCCTTATTACAGACTTTGTGAGATACGAGTCAAAAATTTCAAGGTAGTGTGTTTTTACCGGCGTATCACCATTGCACACATCACAGAGTGCCACAACCAAAGGGCTTGTACCCACCCTTACCTCCTTTCGTTTGTAATTTGCAGGGGATAGCGCGAACGCAGTCCCCCTTACGAAAAAATTACGCACTCGAGTCATCTACATTTGAGATGATCGCAGAGGTCAACCAGTCCGTTTAGTGCAATGGACAGGCCTCGCCCTGGGAGGACCCCCTTGCTGATCAGGGTGCCTCCCGTGCCAGGTAAGTATGCTTACAAATACGCGATTTGCCAGCCCATTCCAAAAACTACTAATTTTTATGTTGGTGGCTAATAAAGACATACTAGTTTTCAATTATTTGTTTACTTTTGTAAACTATACATGACCCTACACCTACAAGATTAAATGTAACATATTGTATTACATTTAGTCTCATAATTTAAATTTTTGCACTTTGATGTATAAAGGAGTGTTTTTGCAATATATGACAACAATTTATAATAGAAGGGAAGTAACTCTTGCCTGTCTCGAAGCAGGAAGAGGCACAATACATCGTTTTGAGGTGCCGCCGACTGAAGAAAATACACCACACCAGGGTACAAACGTACAACACAGTGATTGTCCGATCGGGTCTCGCCTTGCAGAATACGATGTATTCCTGCTGCGAACGTGTGCCTGATGAACACGAATTAATGACGGGACAAGGTCTGCCTGTGGTGCTGTTTGTCAAGGGAGACACCCATGAACGTGCCACTTTGCACAGTGACTTTTATCAAGCAAGATTGTTTCCCTTATATCGAACTGTCTTGCTGTGTTGGGACCGGATGTCTGTGAGTGGTCCGTACACCTCTTTAGCTGACATATACAGTCATTTATACCACTCTACCGCTTTTACAGGTCATGGTTTAAAAATCCGTAATTCACCACGCGTGCTTTAACATTGTACCCGCAACAATCACACGTGAAATAACAATGTACCGAAAAGTGCACATGCACTACCCCTAGCAATGTTCCGGCAGCGGTGTGTTTTGGCTAAAGGATTACGTCACAATATGACGCAAAAGGTGGGTGTTTGGGAGTTTAACGTCCTTTTGCACCACGTAAGGGTGAATATGACGCAAAAAGCGGTTAAAGAATAAATTACGTCACGACATGACATGTCAGTCATTTGTTGACCGAAACAGTGCACAACAGATAGTGCAGCACTTTTCTTCTTTTTATGCACGTAAAATAACAATGCACCTAAAAAGTGCACACTGATGCACTACCCCTAGCAATGGGTGTTTGGGAGTTTAACGTCCTTTTCCACCTCATGAGGGTGAATATGACGCGAAAAGTGACTAAAGGATAATTTACATCACGACATGACGAGGTTCAACTTCGTGCGGAAACGATCGATGGGGACAAAGAAGCTCTGCCGTCACCCGAGCCTGACGTGAAATTGTTGCTGTTTTGCTCCGTTTTATCCGCGATCGGTCACGTTTTACATGGCATGATGATAGACATTGATAAGACCTTCACTGGCATATCATCTGTCTTGTAAAACCGTGACTCTTATTACTACTGTCTATCACCATGCCAAGTAACTGAGGTGTCTGTGGTGTTTGTTGAAGTTCCCGAGAAAATGGCAATACTGATTACAATTTCCCAGGACAGCATGTATGGCCTCATTCAAATGCGATCTCTAAGGAAAGATCTTGAATGTCTATACCATTATTCCAAGTTTGATGGCTCTAGTGTTTGCTAATAGTTCCTGCAAAAAGGGTAATGTAAAAACTGATTCACAACACAGTTTTAATGGCCTTGACCTTGATTGAGTCCAGGTCATTCAGAAGGGTATATCTGCATGCGTTTCATTCAAGTTGCTGTGTAGTTTGTCCATCATCATGCCTTGTTTGGTGCGTCTGCTCAGTGTTTCTTGTCTCTGAGAATGAACGTTAAACGGTTTCCGCAAAACTGACGGCTTGCATGGCCTTGAGCCGATTACACATGGAAACTGATCCGGCGAATCACGGTACTCTCAGTTTTGGATAACCTTGACTGACCCATCTCGAGTCACAATTAAGTGAGCCAAGGAGGCTTCTGCCTCTCCCAGTAGTTTAGTTCATTGTGGCAATACGGACTTTCTTTGACTACTGAGGTGTTAGTATTGGTACTTATCATGTTTTTCTTATAGTCAGTTTGTAATTCAGTTCAGTGCAGGCGGAGGCCGGAGAGCGAGAGCGCAGCCCCCCCCCCCCCCCCCCCCCCGCCCCGCCGCCGAAAACTGACTGAATTTACGCACTCGAGTCATCTCAGTCACTGATTTGAGTTCAGTGGATCCCCGGCGTCTACAGTTTCTACAGTTTTTCCCCCTCTGATTGGCTCATCAGTCTACAGTCAGTCTACAGTTGGATCCCGTCTACAGTTTCTCAGGTTTTTCCCCTCTGATTGGCTCATCACTGACTGAGTCTACAGTCTACTATAGTACAGCTGGATCCCGTCTACAGTTTCTACAGTTTTTCCCCTCTCCGGCGGCGGCCGGTGATTGGTTCACTGTGACAGTCTCAGTACACGGCTGATTGAGTTGGTCCGGATCCCGTCTACAGTTTCTACAGTCAGTTTACCCTCTGATTAGCGCACACGGTCTAAAGTTTCGTCAGTCTACAGTTTTTTGCAACCCGGCTGGCCTCTGATTGGGGGGGGGGGGGGTCGGGGGGGGGGGGGTCGGGGTAATCTACAGTTCTACAGTTGACTGCCAGTCAGAAGTTGCTCAGTTGAGTTGATAAGGTTCGCGCCGGCAATCGCGGCCCAACCGACGCTGTCTTTGCGAGAAAACTGATGCATGCCGGTCGCGGTCTGAGTGACCAGCGGCAGTTGTCCGGCAGTTCAGTGTTGTTTGTTGTTTCAGTTGTTGTTGCCGTGTTGTTGTTTTTTGTTGTTTGGTTTTGTTTTTTTCTTTAGTGTAACCGGCCTATTTTATTTCACGATAGACTTCCGGGCCGCCCCGGGGGAAGAGAAGGTGCACTTCTGGACTTGACTGCAGTGAGGTACACCGACTCAGTGACTTCCAGGTTTTATCAGTACCCGGCCGCTTGGCCCCGATACCGGCTAATTCAGTCCTTGCTAGCGGCTTTGTTCTTCGCGGCTTCCCACTATGTATGCACACGCGCGCTGCCTGCCAGCAACGACAAGACGATGTCTGCCCTCGCAAGGTGACACATTCGTGTTTAGAGCTGTTGTGTACACGTGTATCTGCCAACAGAAAGAAGTCTGACAGTTACACTAGGCCTAAAGAGAAGCAGACGGCTAACTATACAGCCTCTGTCTCTGGATATTACCGACATGTACATCTGCGTGTAGCCATTCTGCGCCGCTGAACTGGATAAACCTTGAACACCTGAAATAATAGGCGCTGACGCGTATTTATTGTCCAAATCTCCAAGCATCCCAACTTCGCAAGGCACGACAAAGTTTTGGAAGATGCGCTCGCTGACGGCCTACGTATCTTCCCACTGTGGGCCAATCAAAAGTCGCGACACAACTCTACAGTAAATACTCAATCATGGCAGAAGCCAAGAGATCGGGGATAGTAGCCAAGGCACAAAAACGGCTTTCTCGCACAAAAACAAAGGTGAGTAGAAAACACAAAATTATGGGGATGTTTGTCTGAAACGTGCGCTGTTTTCACAGTGAATAGGTTTTTGATTTGTGACCTGGTTTGTCTTTAAGGCGTGTTCCTAGCAAACAGGTGTAATCGGCAGAACCGTGCGACAGTTTGGGAAGTTGAAGGAAACGACTTGTTGCGTCCCCTCCCCCTTTTTCGCGGAAGTGCCACTGAGAAACATTCGTTTTCAGCACATTTTTGTGAACACGCAGCAGTTTGCTGGTTTATTTTTGGAATAACTGTTTGTTCTAAGGCTGTCCGAGACACAGAGTGAGACGTTCATGTCTGCTATCTATGCGATAACAGTGCGGGATGCATAAAAGACATACTATCCGTGCTTGTAGTTGTTCACAGAGATTGGCGAGTGTGTTTCGAGAAGCGGATGTTTTATGTTGTTTTGGTTGTGTAACAAAGTAACGAAACGTATTTTCTGTCGGCCGTAACGAAACCTATTCTCCTATCTGCTGTGCCTTCCCAACACAGAGATTGAATTGCAGGAGACACTGTCGCCAAAGAAGTTCATCAGTTCCGGAGTAAACTCTCTGATGTCACTGGCACGCTTAGACCTTCCATGACATTAAAATTCAAGCGCGATGGGTGAGGAGTTGCCAAATTAAGATCACAAACAGATCAGTATAATTATATAAAATGTCATAAGTCACCCCCTGCAAGGACCAACTGTTACCCCCCCCCCTTTGTTTTTAATTTTATTTTATACCCCTTTTCAACCCTGCTTTTAGCTGTTAATGTAATGTAATCAACAATAAACATTATTGTTAGTCCATAGATCTGTTATGTTTCAGTTATAAGCCCTTAACTTTAACAGGGGAGCCGGGGTGGCCGAATGGTAGAGCGTTGGACTCTCAATGCTCGGGTCGTGAGTTCGTATCCCAGCTGGGGCCAAATATTTGTGCTGGCTTTTTCATCATTGCCCTGTCTTTGATATCACCCGTTTGTGGTGGAAAAGGACGTTAAACCCAAACACCCACCCCCAACCCCTTAACTTTAACCTCTTTTATTTGCACTCTTTAACTCTTTCCTGGTCTCCAAAACCACAACTACCACCCTCCATCCCTACCTCTCCCCAGCTAAAGAGACTGCATGTTTATGAGTCACGGTTTAATTGTATCAAAATAGAAACACAGAGTAACGCTTCTGTTGCAAGTGGACTTTGTCATTGTTGTTGAAAGTGTTGAGGCCATTAGACGGGAAGGGAGTTTCCCTTCATGTTGCAAATCATCCAGCTGCCCACAGCCTTTCATGAAGTTAATTGGCTGTATTTTGTTAATGCTTGCGTATGTGGACTTTTGCATTGTTCACGCCGAACATCGTACGTATATATTGTATGATTATGGCTAATGCGCAGAACGAAATTGTCGTCCTCAACAGGTGTAGAATTTGAATGTTTGACTGCTCCTGCAAAGTGCAAACATTTTATCGCATTAAGAACTGTACTACTCATCAAGATGGAGTATTTCAAAATGTACGTGTAGGCCTGCACACTCAAAAGCAAAACTGTTCCAAAACATGAGCGGGCTTAGTAAACATGGAACTGGTCCATTTGAGCAGTTTGAAAACGCTATTTAAACACCATTCTAGTGATTAGTGCCACTATCAGTAATGTTTACAATTATGAATTTGACAGCTTGGGTATGATGGATAGGCTGGTGAAGTTACACAGCCTGTATGCTTCCTTAGTTTCAAATCTGATGATTTGTTTACAAGCACTATACTTCCTGACTACGATTATGCAGATAGCATATAATCAATCTTTCACATGTTCAGGCTCAAACACTTGCCACAAAGCCAGAGTATCGGTACTTGGCTCTAAACTTCCTCATTACTTGCACATTTTTCAGTTTTATTTTCTGCACAGCTGCTTGTAATGGAAAAGGTAGTCTTACTGCTTTGATCACCATCTAGTTTCAGCCCATAAATCATAGCTGAGTCTCATTGTATGCTGTTTTAAAGGGATGAACTACATGGAAGGTCACTTTGCCATACATGTTCATGCTAAAAATATGGATAGAAATTGTCGGGGGGGGGGGGGGGGGAAAGAAAGACACCATTTCCAGAAGAAATCAGTGTTGATATTTAAAAAAAAAAAAAAAAAAATTCATCTGTGCATAAAACTTGTGAGTCACTGCAGTCCCTGCAGTCACTAACTCAGTAATAGTGATACCAGGGATTATGAAAAGACTCGTCCGACAGCCCACAGACTAGTGAAAATACCGTCGGACTAGTTAAATTGTTTTACCACTGGCCTGCCGGACTAGTTGAGATTACGAGGCAAAGCAGAGCTGAATGCACAAGGTACTGTCAGCGAGCCCCCCGCCCCTCCCCTCTCTCCCCTCTCTCTTTCGCTCACTGAGTTTCTGTTGTGACGCTGGGGTGAGAGTAACTATTTTTAGTGCGAGCCACTCACTACAACTCTCCCTAAAAACCTCCGTGAGTGCAGAGTGCAAAGAACATAACAGTTATCGAAGTGTTGTAAATCTTTTTTTAATTTACGAATCGGTCTATATTTGACAAACTGTATTTTTGGGCTAGTGGAAATGGTTTCGGACTAGTTGGTTTTAAATCTTGCTAGCCCGAAGGACTAGCAAGATTTTTCAGCTTTCATAACCCCTGGATACCCATAAATTCATAATTATTTATAATTGTAAGTAACTTAATGATGTTGCAGTCATTAATATATATATTGCAGTTGTTCATAAGTTTTGGAATCATTTATTGTATCCACATTGTGGAGTCGCATGCAATATAAGTTGACTCTTCCACAGGGGTAGTTAAAAGACTGTATAAAGTATTGTTGAGAGGAAAAGCCGGTAATCTAGGCATTATATGGGCAATAAATTCGTCTGTTGAGTGTTTGACCCTGTAACAAATGTTTGGTCATTGTGTGTCAACAGTTACTGGGGGGCTGTAAATTGACTCAGTTAGCAGTTTATGAGTTTATGATTGATACACACTGCCACACCAGCCGACCAGGAGACATGCTCCATGTCTCACGCTGCCTCTGTTTCTTAGTCTTTCTCTTCCTGATTTCACCCGTTCTCTGTCTTCCTGGTTATGATTTGTTTTAATTTATGTTGTAGTTTAGCTAGGACAGATTGTTAAACATGTTCTCACATACCGCCATCCATACTAGTTACAAGTTTGATCGCCTCTCTCTCTCTCTAACTCCCTGATTTCAGATGTACTCTCTCTGCCTGCAGTGATTGTATGCTGTACTTTAGCAAGGACAGATTGTTAAAGTATCAATACGTGTGACATGCATACAGCAGCATGTGGAAAGCTTTTTATGTGTGCTTAATCTGTGCATCAGAATCACGTGGGCCACAATAACATCTGAAACCATTGTGGTTACTCTGGCCAGCGTATATATATGTTGTCCCTGAAGTCTACCGCACACTGAGCAGGTGACATTATTTTAGTTGTGGGCCAAGGGCCAGATAGATGGCGCTGATTGGTTGCTACTTTTAGAAGATTTTTTGAGTCCCAGTCTGTTCAGGAATGGACCATCGGCTCAAAGGAAGTTGAATTCCTCTAATAGTAGAAGCCACAAATTCCCGAAACAGTCGCAATAACCAAACGAGACATTCTTCTATCTGGCAATTAGCCATAGAGCTTCGAAAGCGGCAGTTTTTCATCTCAGCGGCGTTTGGAACATAGAGGCTTTAAACAGGTTCTGACAAACCTACACATCTCGATCCATACGTATTACTAATTAAGTTTAGCTATTCTCTCTCTCTCTCTCTCTCTCTGACGCTTTTTGCTTTTTTCTCTGCTTTTGACCCAGGAAGCAAATTGCTGATCTCATTATTGAGTGAAGCAGGTTATATACTGGTGTAATGCCTGTCTACACAATGCTTGACTGTTACTGTTAGTGTTGTTCTCGTTTATTTGCTATCTGAAACTATTTGCCGGTAGTGAATACTTTCACCCATGACATACAGTGTTATCTTCATCTCAGATACTGGAAGTTACACCTACACAGTAACAATGAAGATGATTAGATAGTCTCTTGCAGAGGCTGAATGAAGCAGACATCGTCACAAACTGACTAACCGGAAGGTTGTCTGCAGTGGAAATTGAAAGTGTGGGGCCGCAGTAAAACCAAAAGTCCCTTGTTCTGTTGATCAGGTAGCATTCTCTTAGTGTCGTAGTGTCATGTATCGGTGTGTATTTGTCAGACAGGTGGTACAACCCTACATATTTTTTTCATTTATTCCAGGTACTGAGGTAGTGATGCATTGCTGATACACCCCAGAAAGACATAATGATTGACATAATTACACGTTTTGGGTCGTAAAATCTTGTCAAAAGGATCAGACTGTCTATAATTTATACACTGTACCATGAGAACTACCAGTAGAATGGGGTTTGGCTGCATACAATTGCCCTCTGGACTTGGGTACAGATTTCCAGCATGCAGGCAAAATAAACTCAGAAATTCCTTTGTCCCATTGTCAATTAAGCTTTTGAACCTTGAGAGTTAAGTAACGCTGTTATGACTATTACGGTTTTGTTCGCTAACATTTGTCTTTGTGTTCTTCAGTGTGCATAACGGTCACAAGAAATTTCTGCTCTACAGATAATGGAGTTTTTCTGAACCAGAGGTTACATACATAACTTTTAAAGTAAAAAAAAGTTGACAACATAAGTAAACAAAATTTTTAAAATAGATTAGGGGGTGGCCCCATACAGCAACCTGAATTGCCCAAAAGGGATGATTTAAAAAATAAAAAAATTTAAAAAGCCAGGCAGTTGGAATGCTGTTCTTTCCTTGTCAGCACTCCTTCGTTTGCAAACCAGCTATTTCACACATGGTAGAGAGGGGGGGAGGGGGAGATGAGTAGGTGACTGACTGACTGAGGGCTTTCTGTCATGATAAAGGAGTGATGGGATCTGCTCACAGCCGGAGTTCGGACCCAGGGTGCCTGGCCCTGGCCAACTGTGAATGTGTGATGAATGATACCACATCACTGCTATATTTGTCAGGGCAAGCATGATCTGTACCTCTTCAGGTCAACCTCTGTGTATAGCTCTTCAAGAATTTTAGGCTTCCATCTCATTTGCAGTAATGCTGTGATTTTGTCCATGTTGGTTGGATTAACATAATCTAAAACTTGTTAGCTGGTTGGTCCTGATTTTAGGGCTGGGTCATGGATCTTATGTGGTTTGGACAGAAAGTTAATCACGTACCGGTATACTGAGGACTTGAAGTTGATATGATGATACAGTTGTATTGTAAATATCAGTTTTTGGTTGGTTGGTTGGTTTTGAAGCACCTCTCCCTGTCCCATCATAGTTTCTGCCCGCTTTTGCGTATCTAACTCCAGATTGCACTGTGGCATCTCTCTCTCTCTCTCTCTCTCTCTCTCACACACACACACACACACACACACACACACACACACACACACACACACGAGAAGACTGAACACTCAAGCATGTCGAAAGTAGCATCCCGAGCGGGGACAAGGGATGAACGTCACACCATGTCTGAACGCATGTCGGAGTTAGTTGGCAGCTCTTGAGTGTTATGTCACAGAGCACGACCTACTTCTCCCCACACACTCTCACCATCCTGCCCTCCACCCAGCCATCCCACCTCATCCCCACCTCAGTCCGTTGCGTTTGTGCCTGTACTGGATTTTAGTTCATACCTGTGGTCATTCTGCCGAGTTAATTGGTTGGAAGCAAAACCTGTTGTCCAGGAGCAGGCTGTGCAGGTAAAAAGCTGTACCCGCCTCAGCTCTCCGCGGCACACACACACACACACACACACACACACACACACGAAAAGCGTTTCAGACATGTATGGGGCTGCTCATAGGAAACAAACAGAGGCAGGCTGGACAAGATTCACACGCCACCCCTCCCCTTTTCCCTCCCCCACCACACTACACCCTATCCCACCGGCTCCGGGTACAAGACCAAAATGTTTAATGCAGGCTGGGGAATTTACTATCATTTGGTAATTTTCAGCCAAATTTCCTATTCTTTCAGCCAAAGAAAAGGAACGGGGGGAAAAGGTTACATACAGTCATGGATCATGATACATGTAATGCCATACGACCGGACAGTCTAACTACATTTTTGATGACTTGCAAGTCAGTACCAAGGTAGTATTTTACGTTTTGGTGCCAGAAGATGCTACTAAATGCGTTTAAAAATGCTAAAGCTTGTTTTCTTAAGTGGGGCATTGCCCCCGTGGCTCCCCAGCAGGGCGCTGCCTCTGCACCCTGGCCTGGGTTTCAGTCTTGTTGTTGTTGTTGTTGTTTCCCTCATTTGATCTGGCCGTGGACATGAGCAGCTTTCAAACACATCTGTAAATTAACCTGTCAAAATCCAGTAGTGTGTGTGTGTGTGCGTGTGTGTGTGTGTGTGTGTGTGTGTGTGTGTGTGTGTGTGTGTGTGTGTGTGTGTGTGTGTGTGTGTGTGTGTGAGAGAGAGAGAGAGAAATGCATTAGTGGTACACAGTCTTCTGATGTTCATTAAGATAAGTAAAAAAATAAAAACGTACTGGGTCTTACACTAACTTACACATCCTTTCCCAGCCACCCGCCGAACTGAATAGCCAAGCGTTAAATGGGAAGGATCTTGTGAGCATTTGAGACACGGTAGACTGCCTGCTGTGTCATTGTCACACTTTCTATTCCCGCACAAACCTCAGAGGATGACTTTGAATCGCAGGTGCACTCGAGGAACTCATCACTTTCTGAGTCACAGCCCTTGATTGTCATCAGCATGAATAGTTATTGTCAGTTGTATGAATACAGTTGTTGGTAACTGTGCCCCATATAGCGGTGATGATAGAGGAGGATGCTTTTACAGGGGCGAGGGGCGGGCATGAGGTGAACACAGAACAGCTAAGGCAATCCTGAGCTTTGAGCATGTGTAAAGTGGCTTAAGCTCAGGTAAACAACTTTGCAGTAATTTCACTGTAGTTTTGTGGTTTACCTTCTACATCGTAATGTCATTTCTACTAATGCATTTCTTACTAATGCATTACTTCTACAGCGGTCTAATATCTTACCCTGTGATGTGTGTGGGTGGATGCGGGTGCTTGTGCGAGCTCAGAAGATAGGATGTGTGTGGATGAAGGATCTATACGTAGCTGTTATCTGTGATCTGTATTCTGTGTTAGGCCTGCCCCTCCTTTTTAACTGTTATTCTTAGTGCTTGTTTAACATAGTTTAATGTGAGGCAATGCCAGTGCTTCTTCTCTTTAAATTGTGTTTTAGCCAATGACTGAGTGTGTGAATGTGTATATTTATATGGTATGTTTGTGTATATCAATTGTGTTTTATTATCAAGAGGAGCAAAGCAAATTCTTCTTAATTGTAACTAAGAAGCAATAAATCTATCTTATCTTATCGCCCCCATCTCCCCCTTTCGCTGTATGTAATGTTACAACAGTAGTCTGAAACTAGACAGTGGTCTGAATAGATCACCTGTGAATTCCATGCAGCTGCACCAGAAAAGTTTATAGATCATTTGTACACTGGCACCTGTGTGTCAGGCATGTAAGCATCTCCTGCTTTTTAAAAAAATATTTTTTCAAGCCTCAAACCGTCACTAAACGACAACATTAAAAAAAAAAAAAAGAACAGTCTGTTTGTTTGTTTGTGTGTGTTATGTCCATTTCTGTTCTCACCAGAGGAAATGAGATGGTGTGAAGGCGTTGTGCAGGGGGGAAAAAAAAAAGTTGTTAGGAAAGAGTTCAACTGTTGAGAATGGGTTTGGGCTGTTGTTTGTGCTGGTGTAGCCTGAGCTAAAAATACATCTAGGCCAAGTGTGACACAAGACAGATTGCGGACATAAGCTTTTTCCTGTAGCTGTGTACACATACCGCACAGCTCGATCCTTTGAAGCGTTTCTTTGAAGCTGGGCTGTGCATTGATGTTAGTTGTTGAAAGCGGGTCATCATCTGTTGGCTACCTCAAGGCCAGGCGGTATAGTGTTTCACATTTCACAACATCTGCTTCTATACTTGGTGACAACAAAAGAACAATTTCTACAGAGCTTGCTGTACGCTTTGTAATTATGATGGGTGAAAAATCATTAGCTTGAGACATTTTTGTGATGCTTGACACAGGGCTCCATATCCCTGGAAAGTACATTAGGACAGAAATATCCTGGCTGACTAAAAAAAGTTTTGGACAGTTGTCCTGAATCATGACTACAATGGCACAGAAATGATAGGACATATGTCTGTCTTGATGAGAATGTAATTGAACATTTCAACTGAACTGAATCGGTTTGTCACACAGTGCAGATCTATGTGAAGCCCTTCTTGACAAAATGATAATTATAAAATGGTGTCTTATAAACTGTGGAGCCAAACTTGTACACACACACACACACACACACACACACACACACACACACACACACACACACACACACACACACACACACACACACACACACAAATAAGGAGGTACTGTACATGCTGTTGTGTGAAGAAAAAACGGGCACAGAATACATTCTGTCCCACACAGATATCAGGACACTGAGGCTGCAGAAACTGATATATGAGAAGCCTTTTCATGGGTCTTGTTCTGTTTGGTCAGTAATGCTTGCAAATGCAATAGTCAATCATTGTCCTTTTGCAGGCCTCTGCTCTGCAGATGGTCGACCGAGGCAAGAACAGGATACATGTAGATGTACAGAGGTGATTGTACATTTGTGTAGGACTGAACTGTTGCAGCCGTGGTACATTGTTACATGTACAGTATATAGATCTGTACACCAGAATGTGTGTGCCTAGTTGTTGTCTAACCATCTGGTTTGTCTTTTATTTGGGTTACAGGTGCTACAAACCTTGGGCAAGGCAGACCGATCAACAGATGAAACATTTGATGATTTAGTACAGAAAACAGAGAAACAGCATGTAAGTTTAGCGTTCTCTCTCTCTCTCTGAGTCTCTCTCTCTCTCTCTCAACTTGAGCACATACCATATGTGGTGGAAAAAGATATTAAACTCCCGAACACACACACCCTCTCAAGCACACACACACACACACACACACACACACACACACACACACACACACACACACACACACACACACACACACACACACACACAATTCTCACACACACATTCTCACACACACATTCTCTCTCTCTCTCTCTCCCTCACACACACACACACACACACACACACACAGTACGGATCCCTCTCTTTGCAACAGGAACTTGTAAACGCATTCCAGAGGGACTTTGCCAGACCAGGGGCTGGTTCCGGCAAGTTTCTTTTCTAGCAGTAAAAGCGTCCCTTTTCATGAGGGATGTGGCAAGATGCTGCAGTCTGTCACAGCCCACCTGGTATACAGTAAATTACATTTACAACTTCAGTCACCTCAGTAGTTTCTGGGAGCCAAAGGAATTGAATGCGAGATACTCGCTGGTATGGAAGCCAGTCCTCGTAGCCAGTATGACTCCTACACACTTCTGAGTATACGGATCTATGCGTTTCATGCTAGAGGAAGTAATGTAATAATAAAAATAATAATAAACACTTTAACATGAGGTACATGCTGGTAAATATGATGGGCACTATTTTTTGTTCCAGGATGTTGCACACCATCTTCAAAAGGAGATCAAAAACTATGTACACTGCATGAGAGGTAAGTCCTAAACCTGGACGAGATGCTGTCTTCAAGATGCCAGGCTTTATATCAGTCGCTGAGACTTTTGCATACCATCTCCCTTTGCCCTACCTTCCCTTCCTTTACACTTGTAGTCAACCGCCACGCCCACCCCCACCCCCACTGTCACCACTATCACCACTCCCAGCCCCTCCTCCCGTTCCCATCAAACCCTCAGTCCCATCTGGTGTCTTTTTTTCTACTTGGGAAAACAAACATATTGATTTATACTGTGTGTATAGGGATTTCCATCACAGGCCTCTTTCTTTCTTTCTTTCTCAGCCTTTCTACTTCTTATTCTTTCTTCTTTTCATGTTTTTTTTTTTTCTTTGGTTTTCTGTTTTGTGTGTGTGTTTTGTTTTGGTTTTTGTTTTGGTTTTTTGGGGGTTGTTGGTGGGTTTTTGTTTTTTTTGTTTTGTTTTTGGGTTGTTGTTTGTTTGTTTGTTTGTTTTTTTGTTTTTTTTTTGGGGGGGGGTGAGTGGGGGGGGGTGAGTGGGGGGGGGGGGGGGGTCTTGTTCTTGTTGTAGTCTTTGACTACAATGAAGCGTCGAGAACCTCTTGCGCAGTAATAATTATAAGTTACAGCCAAATTTGCAGTGTCTGTCAGCGTGTATCTGAGTCTGTGCTTCAAGACGTCTAACATTACAGGGTGCTCGCGTTTGTTTTCCTTATTTTTTTTATTTTTTTTGGAGAGGCGACTACTAGGTGATTTTTCATACAGTTCAAGTCTGGCTGTGCTGTATCCTGTATAGGAGGGGGAGGGGATGGGTGGGGGGCGGGAACATTTTGGGTCAGATAAGCACACAAAGGCTGCCAGCAGGATATTGTTATGTAGAAAGAGCACAACAGTTATTTTTCACGTTGTCCTGATCTCCCGCGTGTGAGTGCCTGACGGTCAGGTCGTGGAGAGGTGGCAGTAAGTGGAAGCGCATGTCCATGTATGTGTTGAAAAACAAGTGGATAGGAACAAATGATATGTGTCACGATTTGACCTCACATTCCACCAAGGGCAGGTCAGAGGGCCTAGTCCCGTTCCGGCGCACAGGTGAACCTCTTTGTAGGTTCATGGGGAATGATCATTATTGGGTTGGGGGGTGGTAGCAGAGAATTGCAAGTAAAAACAAGGAGGAACGGCCCCGTCCTACAAAGTTGTTTCTCCAAATTTCATTTTATTTTGTCTGTTTTGTTGTTATTGTTGCCGGTTCTCCCCTCTCCATGTTCTACCAATGACACTAGATCCTCTACGACCTCGACCGATTAGTCACGTGACTGGGGGTGGGGCCGGGTGGGGGGAGAGCGAGAGAGAGAGAGAGAGTGGGTGGGTGGGTGTTTAGGAGTTTAACGTCCTTTTCCACCACGTAAGGGTGATATCAAAGACGGGGCAACGAGAGAAAGGCCAGCACAAATATTTGGCCCAAGCCGGGATTCGAACTCTCGACCCGAGCATTGAAAGTCCAACGCTCTACCATTCGGCTACCCTGGCTCCCCAGAGAGAGAGAGAGAGACGTCAGTTCCGTGAACTAAACATTTGACGTCAGCCTCAGGCAGGTCGTCATACACAGACGGAGAGATGACGTCAGTTCCGCGAACTAAACATTTTGACGTCAGCCTCTAGCACTGCGATCGTCTGAGGAAGCTTGTTTATCTTGTGATTTCCCTGTTGGCTTTTTGGCTTCCCTGATTGAATTATTTTTCACATGAAATCTGGAAGATCTAGAGGGCTGGTGAAATGTCGGAGGCAGTGACGATACTTGCTTATTTTGTCTGGGAACTAAGCGTTTGACGTCAGCTTCACACTAGTGGTATGACAGATGATGCTTGTGCATGTCTTGTAATTTCCCTGTTGCTTTTGTGACTTCCCTGGCTGAATTAATTTTTACATAAAATCTGGAAGATCTAGAGGGCTGGTGAAACATGGACTAGAATACCTTGTATTGTACTTATGAAATCGAAAATTTGGAACTCTTTTGACCGATGCTTTTCGCAGAAACTTGAAAAAGTTATGTTTATCTAAAGGTTCAGTTATTCTAAATGCTAAAGCTGTAATAGTGCAGTAGTTCCTGTCATATGTGCAGTTGTCACACTAGACAAAAACGCCGGGATGATAAGTAATTTGCAGTAGTCTTTTCATAGATATTTGATCTTATGTGCAAACCACCCCTACCTCGGAAATATTTTTTTTACACAAAACCAGTCAGAGCTACAGAGCTGTAGCACGAATACAGGCAGTGTGATTGGATGAACTTCCAAAGTCTAGAAAATGAAGGAATTTGAACAACTTTTTCGAAAAAATTCGTAACACGACCGATTTTTTAAAATCGGCGATAACTCTTCTGAAAATGCGGCAGGCTAAAAATCGTGAAAGGTAGGTCTGGAGAAGGTGATTTCCCATTTTATCTCAAAGTAAAAATGCCTCCATCGAGGTGGTTTAGGAGATAGCCATCATTACATCCGTCCACACACACACACACACAGACACACGTCTCACAACTCCCGCCAAAAAGAACGCAGCAGCATAGTGTGCACGTCAAGTGTCTATGAGGCAGGTTTCGTTACGTCACTATGTGCGTGAAAGTATTATTGTGTGGAGAAACGTCACAGTCTTGTTTTGTATCACTGAAACTTGCTGCTGCGCGCAGCAAAATCTGCCCCGTCTCATAAAGTTGTTTCTCTATAGAGAAACAACTTAAAAAACAACTGTTATTATTATCATTATTATTATTGGTAGATTTGAGGATGAGAAAGAGAGAGAAAGCAGGTGACGGAACTGAATGGGTCAGTGTTACTGATTGTAAAAAGTCTCTGGTCTGTGTGAGAAAAGTGAGGAAAGAGAATTTTTTTCTCTGCTTTCCTTTTTGTTTGAAGTAAACATACTTTTTAAAGGTCATGTGAAGAAAGAGATTTTTCTTTCTCTGTTTTCCTTTCTTTTTTTTTTTTGGAAGTAAGCATACTTTTTAAAGGTCTTGTGAAGCTTTTAAAGTTTTGTTTTTTGTTTGTTGTTCGTGTGGGGTTTTTTGTTTGTTTGCTTTTGTTTGTTTTTTGTTGTTGTTTTGGTTTGTTTTTTTTGGGGGGTGGGGGTGTTCAGTGTGTAACCATCTGCAGTGTCGGTTGAATATGTATTGCAAAATGGAATCATCAGTTTTTCAGGACGCCAGGTGTCAGTCTAAGTGTACAGCAGCATGTCCACTCCTAAAATATCGTGTCGCTTCTCTAAGACGACCAGCTACGTGCACTGTAAATACTGTTTATCAAGACAGTAAGGGCTTAACAAACCCCGGTGTCTGCAGGAGCAGGCAGTGATTCATGTGTTCTTATTCAGGTGTTATACTCTGTGCCTTGCCCCGGGGCTATCCTCCCGCCCTCGCTCTCTCTCTCCCTCTGGCCTCCCCCTCCCCCCCTCCCCCCTTTTTCCTGGTCTGTCTCCCTCTCTGAGTCCTCGCCCAACCGCGCTGCATGGTACTGTGACCTTGTAGTAGGGAGCATGTCGGTCACAGGGCAGCATGGAGAGGAAGGGTTTGTGGGGGGGTGGGGGTGGGGGAGTGTCACTATCAGGGTACAAAAATGTACCAGGGTCAGGCATGCAGACAGAAAGTGCTGTGAAACATTCCATTGATTTTCGCCACGTGGTGTCTCTGCCCCTCCCTCTGTCAGTGACTCTGTCTCTTTGTCCCTCTCTCTCTCTCTCTCTCTCAGTCTCTCGCTCTCCCACTCTAAAGAATACATAGTGAATGATTATTTTAATATATTAAAAGTTCCAATTGTAGTAGATAGTCTTTAGTTTTTAGCAAGGGCAATTTGCAACAAATTGAGGAATTTCTGTCAAGATTTTTACTGTTGAAAATAGCTTCCGCCTCCTCCTCCTCATCTCTCTTTCTCCTCTCCCCCCCCCCCCCCCCCCCCGCCCCTTTCTTCTCTCTCCTCTCCCCCCCCCCCTCTCTCTCTCTCTCTTTCTCTGTGTGCTGTAATATGGATGAGGATAGTTTGACATTATTCTGAAATTGTAAGAAAAACAAAAACAAACAAAAAACCCAGATAGGTATTGGGTGGTACTGCACCACAGCGATGCGCTTTCCCCGGAGGAACTGAGCAGCCCAAATTTCTCGGAAGGGACAATAAAGTACAGTAGTTAAAAAAAAGGCCAGTGAAAATTGAAGCTGCAAATTATATCAGGTTTTCACAGTATAGCTGCACTGCTCCAAGCCACACCTCTGCATGTTTAACATGTACTTCAGTTTTCTAACACACGCTTTTCTCCTCCTCCTCATCACATAGGTGCGGTCATGCTTTCATATACACGACACTGACTTTTTTCTTCTTTTTTAAACGGGCTAATTCCATCTTTGCTAAGCCAGCTTGTGTTTTGGAATAGTTTCATTTATAGTGAGTGTGCCTGTACACTCAAAATACTCTATTGTGATGGTTAGTAAAGCGTTTAATGCGATACAATGTTGGTTACACTTTGCGCGAGCGGTCGAACGTATAAATTCTATGACTGTTATTACACTGTTGGAGCGCTCAGTGCGTCATCGAGTACGCTTCTGTTGGCTCAGTGCCTGCATTACAAGCGCTGTCACCGTCCAATTGCATAAGTGGTGTGATGATAGGTACCTCAAAAACACGTCAAAATGATCAGTGAGCATAGAAACAGTAGCACCAGGCCCACAAATTCGTTGACGAACCCAAAACCTCAATTACTTTTTCCACCTGTGAGAAATTACGCAACAGCCATCACGTGACATGGTTTTGAACGCATACACAAACAGACAAATTAGTTGACGAACCGAAACACGATCACTTCTCACACCTGTTACAAATTATGCAACAGCCATCACTCTTATGAATGAAGTCATCCACGAGGGACACCTACACACACTCTGTATGTAGCCTGTCATTATGGAGCAGCCTCCACAATTTGTCATCCTGTCCAGCTAGTCAAATGCCTGCCCGTCCCCATCCTTCCAAACATCATGGACTAATCATAGTGCAGCCTGTTGAGTGACATCCGCCGTCTTCCCGTTATGCAGTTTTTCTAGGCCGTGAGTAAACATGGGTTGCCCGGTAGCGTGGTTTCTTTTCACGCCTGAGTTTTGTCTCAGTCAGGAAGGTTCGTGTATAAGGTGGTTGGGTGTTTGGGGCGTTTTAAACGTTCTTTTCCACCAGGTACGGGTGATATCAAAGATGGGGCAACAGGAAAAAGGCCAGCACAAAATTAATATTTGGTCCCAGCTGGGATGCTTACTCAGGATCCAAACAGTTCATGTAAAGAATGATGTCAAATACATAGCTCGATAAAGCATGGCTCTCACAGAAACAAGATTCACTGTGTAGACAAACAAAATCACAAGCACGTGCACACACACACGCACGCACGCACGCACGCACGCACACACACACACACACACACACACACACACACACACACACACACACACACACACACACACACACACACACATATTCCCACCCTCCCTTTGGGGAAGCCGGGGTGGCCGAATGGTTGAGTGTAGGATTTCAAATGCTTGGGTCGTGAGTTCGTTTCCCGGCTGGGGCCAAATATTTGTGCTGGCTTTTTCATTGTTAACCCATCGTTGATATCACCCGTATGTGGTGGAAAAGGACGTTAAACCCCCAAACACCCACCCACCCTCCCTTTGCCACAACCTCTCGCAGATATAAGTGGGGTAGGAAAATGTAGCTGATTGTATCAGAGTGAATTTCTTGCACAAAAAGGATATGAAACAAAACATACAAAACACTACACACATGAAGTGCTGGTATTGTCCTCTCAAAAAATAGTCAGCAACTACATCTGCACTATTACACTGCCTCTGTTCTCAGAAATGGGAAGGAATCTGCTTGTTCCTTGCGTGTAGGTACAGAAAATTCAAGGAAAGTATTGTAAGCTGCCCCTGCGTAAGGTTATGTTGTCTCAATGTCTGGCATTGAAAGCACAGTTTTCTGTGTTTGTCTTAAACAGTTTTGAGTGTGCCAGTGCATATCTCTGTAGGCAGTACTACGGGCCGTTGGCAGAAATCAAGTGGGAATTAACGTCATGCCCGCCCAGCAAGAAATGAAAGAGATGTACCTCAAGAGCGGGAAGGATTGGTGAAGGGAGCAGGTGATAGTATACCAGAGGGAGAGGGGGTGGTTTACCCAGTGTCGCAAAAGTTTTTTTTTAAGGGGCAAACTTGGTTTCATTTTTTCCACCACGAAGAAGAGCTATAATTATGTACCGTGATACAATGAAGTTGCTTTATATAGTTGAGTGGCAGTGAAGTGACGTAATGACCTTGACTCTTCAACCGCTTTTTTCATTAATAAATCTTGAATTTGAAGGTCTGGTCGAAAACCAGGGAGCCTCCTCCCCCTCCCCCCCCCCCTCCCCCCCCAAAAAAATAAATAAATAAATATAAAAAAAATCCAGTTTTGATGTCTTACCATCTGCAGTGAACACCATTGTGCCAGTTCAGATGGTCACAGTGACACTACTAACGTCCTCTTGCATCAGAGGGTCATGACGTGCAAAAAGTGCTGTAAACCTCACCTAACGTTTTAATCACCATATCCTCCTCGTATTTTTTACCTGGTAAAATCAATCATTCACCCATCCTCATACATGTATTTTCATTGTTTAGATCTTACCACACGCTAAAGTTTTCATGTACTGTCTTGCAGCACTAAGTCACGCCAGTCGATCCCTTGCCACAGCCCTGAGTCAGACATACGAAGAAGAATGGACAGAAGAGGCAAGCTTCAAAAAAGGTTTAGAGGTGAGGATTATGAATCTGCCTGTGATATGACGAGCCATCATTCCCAAAAGGCATGTTCTTCCATCGCGGTATCTCAAAACTTGCATCAGTTCGGACAAATCCGAGAACAAATTTTAAAAAATCAACGTCAGTTAAGGTTATTTAGTTAATAAAGTCAGATATTGCATTAGCCTCTGTCCCACACTGCAGTGGCAGTGCTTTGATGTGATTACTGTGTTGTGTGTGCTGTTTTCTGTTTCAAGGTACTGGGTAGGTATTGAAACTTTTAGCAATATTTTTTTCTGTTTTCAGTCATTGGATCTACTATGGGAAGACTACCTACAGAATGTTGGCACTCAAGTTCTGGAGTCTATGAACACCTACATTGCATCATTCCCAGCATTAAGAGTAAGTTGTGTTTTGGTTTTGTTTTGGGGTTTTTTTGTTGTTTTTCTTTTACAGTGTAGTTGGTTTTTATTTGTTTTGTGTCTGTTTTTGTTGTCGGGATTTGGGTTGTCGATTGTTTGGAGTGTACGTTTTATTTTGTTTGTTTCGGGTTTTAGTTTGAAGTTTTTGTTTTGCTTTTTTTTGTTGTTTTAGTTTCTGTTCTTTAATGAGGACTTGACCATTGCACAAAAAGTTCTTGACAGAAGAGTTTGCCAACTCCACATCAGTAGTGACATACTGTGGACAATGTTCTTTGTTATTTACATCACACTTGCTGTCCACAAAACGAAGGATGATCCATTTTGTTTCAGGCACGAATAGCAAAGCGTGGAAGGAAAATGGTTGACTTTGACAACTCTCGGCACAACTTGGAAGTGTTGCAAGCAGCAAAGAAAAAAGATGAGGCAAAAATAGCCAAGGTGAGGTGTCAGAAAGTGGATATTTTGTCTACATGTACAGTGTGTGTATTTCTCCTCAGGAGGAGAAAGTGATTTCTGGGTATGGTGACAGAATGTGATGCTGGGTGAAGTGGTGAAATTATCGGTCATTAGTGGAAATAAATGTACTTCCTTCATTATCATGATGACTTCCATTCAGGGCTGAGAAATACAGTTTTGTGCATTTCAATTTTGTACACCTATTCAGAGGATTGGGAACGCATTGTGTGTGACTGTTTAAATGTCTGCCTGTAGTCTTGTCAGGCTTTGACTGTGGGAGACTGCATGATTTGACATTTCCATATACATGTGCGTTTTCTTTTGCCTTGTATCAGGCCCAAGAAGATCTAAATGAATCCAAGCGGATCTATGAGGAACTGCACAATGAAATGTGCACGGAACTACCTGACTTCTACAACAGGTGACAAGCGCTGGCATTCTTTTCAGTAGACGAGGGGCTACTAGCAATACCTTCTTTTTCTGCAAACTTTCATGCAGACTTTAATTTGTAACTGGTAGACGTGCAAAAGAAGCTGTTGCTTCAGGTGGGTTTGAAAAGTTATGTCCATGGTAATTAATTGTGTCCCTTGTATATTTTGTGCCTTCTGTGTGTGTGTGTGTGTGTGTGTGTGTGTGTGTGTGTGTGTGTGTGTGTGTGTGTGTGTGTGTGTGTGTGTAGGCATGTGTGTTTGTGAGTGTGTGTGTGTTTGTGAGCGTGTGTGTGTGTGTGTAGGCATGTGTGTTTGTGAGCGCGCGCCCCCACCCTACCTGTAATTATTTCATACTAAAGTTTTTCTCGCTTTCTTTCTTTTATCTTGTACAGTCGAGTCACATTCTACGCAGACCTTTTCCAGAAGTTGTTCAGTTGCGAACGCACGCTACACTCGGAAACATCCAGGGTACAGTTTTGTATAAGAAGTATCTGTGTTCTGTTTCCGGTGTATATAGTTCCCTGTGTTGTACAAAAAATAATGCACAATAATCTTATTGATACACTAGAAATATTCCATGAAAACCTTCAGAATTAACTATTCAGACTTTTTGCCTTTCTTTCTTTCTTTCATCACCGCTCTGACCGAACAAGTAAACAGTATTGCTAGATAATTTGCATTTTTTTTTTATAATTTTTACAATGCGTCCTGTCTGCTTTTTCTTTTTTTTTTAAACAGACATACATACATGTACGTACAGACATATAGACATAAACATATTTGCTTACATGCATACCACATGCTGGAACACGATAAACTATCCAGACTGTGTGCATGTTCATGCGGCTGTACTCGGCTGGACAGGAGTTGACCTGCTGTGGTTATCCATTAACTCTCAAAGAGCCGCCCGAGCCCAACCACCCTCTGCCCACTGTATGATAAGACCGGTTACCGTAAAAGGAATGAGCCACTGCATACCAGTAGGAGCCACTTCAAGCCAGTATTACGCAAGGCGTGGGCCACTGCAGATTGCGTAATAGTGACTTGAAGTGGTTTCTAGTGATCGGAAGATTTCGAGTAAAACATGGGCTCTTAACAGATATGTGATGTACCTGTAGTAAGGATATACAACCAGGTATTGTCTAGGTTTCAACTAATATACCTGACGATATTCTTTATTTACCCAGGGTAATGGAGCATGTGATCTGTCAAACCCTGGACTCATTAACTTCAACTGTTTGGGTGTTTGTTTTTTTGGCCCTGCGCTCACGTTTGGTTTTTCTGTGTCTTAGATATCGGAAACCTTGAACCAGATATGCCAGAACTTGTCCAAAGATTATGTACAGTTTGTCTACCAACCAAAGCGACCCATCAGCAAATCTTTGTCTGACAAGTAAGTCCCAGCATGTTCTTTTCACTCTCATTTAGATAGTGGTAATTTTGGTGAAGGAGGCTTTTTAGCAAGACCCATCTTTTCTTTCTTTTTCAATCCCCCCCCCCCCCCCCCCCCCATTGTTTTAATGAAGGTATTGTCTCTACAAAATGGTTAGATGTTCGAATGATGGGTTAGTTTTATATGCATGCTGCGTGATCCTAGTTTGTGTACGTAGAAGAGAGTACTACAGTTTCTACAGGTGGATGCTATGGGTTGGCAATGGTGCTTACTGTAGCCAGTTAATGGTCTGAAAAAACATTATAGCCTATCTCCCCCAGTGTGATGGAGATCTTGGCATGTGGATAATGTTTCCAGTTTAAACTGTCAGCGTTTGTAATGTTTCCCGTTTGGTATGGTTATGGAGAGTCCGCTGAGCAAAAATTGAAATTGTTTTTTCAGCAGAAATTACACCCTTCAGGTTATGGCTGCTTATGCTGATTTTTTTCTCCAAGAAAATGGAAGATTCTTTTTTTTTCTTTTCTTTTTTTTTAAACCCCCAAAAACCTGCATGTTTATTTGCTTTTGCTGAATTTCAGTTGTCTCCCAGTTACAACAGAGAATTCAACCTTTTATGTATGGTGAGCTTGGAGACTGCTAGTAAAACTTTCTCACGTTTGGTCACTCTGAATCTAATGACTTTGTTGGGTTTTTTTTTCCTTGGTATGCTTTCTCCGCAAGTCTGCTGTCATGACATCGCCTGTTGCTTTCCAACTCTAAAGCTAAGTTTACTGAATCTCTGTTTTTCCACTGGATGCTTTCGGAATGAAAGATGCTGTGACAAAAAAAACAAACAAACAGTGTACACATCTTTTGGATAAAAATGTACGTAAGGAGAATGGAATGGGCATTTATCTGAAGCCGCTTCCGCTTGTAATGGTTTTCTGCCTTGATAGTGACTATGCCTGTTTTCACGAGTGAAGTCTTCTTGTCAGAATTAACGCACAAGGTATTTTTTGCCTACTTGGGCTGCTTTCTAGGTCAGATGTTTTCATCTAGGAATTGAACAAATAACATTAAGTAAATAACTGTAAAAATTTTTTTATAAAATTTGATAGTGTAACAACTTGCATTATTTTTTGCACACAAGAACATTTTTTGTCCTTGATTTCGTCATTTGTAGAATAGTAGAGAAAACAAATTCAGACTTAATGAACAATCTTTGAGAGTATTTCAGAAACAGGTTTTCTGTGTCTCCCAACCTGTAAAAAGAATTTTTCCTTATGCCTTCTGATGTTTGTGCAGTAGTTTTTGTAGTAGTGGAAACCTATGCAGCTACAGCCAGTGTTGTGACATGTCATTTGTGTGTGCATTTTTAGCAACCGCTAAAGACAAAGAGCAGTGCATTTCATATTACTCTGTGTGCATGTGCGTGTGTGTGTGTGTGTGTGTGTGTGTACGTACAAGCATATTGACATTCACAATCATGCAGAATTTGGAGGGCTGCAACTCATAGTTTCTCTTGCCATGTAAAACTAAAAGGACTTCGGAACACCTCAATCTCAGTTTTGCCCTGAACATTAATTTTTCACATCGGCTTCTTCAGTTACATTGACAGTCACATGCTTCTTTATTTTGACTTCAGCTCACAGTTTTATTGTTCTGTGTAAAGGAGAAGACTGTCAGAACATCTTGTTCACACCTTTACCACACTCTCGTGGCTGTTCTCATCCTTGGTAGCTTTCACATTTTTGGCTCACTTGTGTAATAAAATGAGTCTATGTAATAACCTTCTGTCGTGTGTTTGTGTCGGTCGGTCTGTGTGTCGGCAGTAAACCTGAACATTTGCCTTTTTGATTCTCACTTGCTGGTGAAAGGTAGTGTTGTTACATGACTTCACATTTTTCCACATACATGTACTTTCCTAGCTGTTTTGATGGACAGTAACTGTCACGTTTTTATTTCTCACATGCTCTTGAAAGGTAGCGATGTTGTGCGGCCTAAAACTAGCTTATCTGTTCATGTGTCTTAACCATACATTTTCTTCATGGTGGTACTTTGAGTTGGGTCATCTTAACTTTTTTTTTCTTTTTCTTTTTTTCACATCACATTTAATCCTGTGATCAGTTCACATATACATTATACACATTCATTCTGACGTGTGCCTCTGAATCTCACAGTGTCACTAAGTGTTATTGTGATCACTTTTCAGATAATAAATGTTTCCTTTGCGTTTTGGTGGTTCAAATCCTCTTGGTTTCAGTGCAGTGTGGTACACTTCAAGAGAGTAGTTTGAACAGGGAACAGGTAACCTATGGTACTCTGGGATTCCTTTTTTTTTTTTTTTTTTAATCTTTTTTTTTTTTAAACACAATAAACTACCCTCAGGAAAGTATGTCACAGTATATTTTCTAGCTACACTTTCAATTCAAGTCAAGTCAATTCAATTCATTGAATTGAATTGAATTCAGAATACTTTATTAATAATAAGGGGGAGGAAGGGAAAAGTTGCGGGAGCAGTAGTCAAAGTGTGTGTGTTGATGTTTCCATCATTTCTGTTTACAGCAGCGATGAGCCGCAGGTGACCAACGGAGACTCCAGTCCGCGAGAGCCGTCCTCAGCCAGTGCAAGTCCCGCCAACACCCCCACCACACCTTCTGCTGTGGACAGATCCCAGGATGGTGCTGCTGCCAGTGATGGTAGTGAGGAATCCAGTCTAGACTCGGTCAAGACTGGTGTTGATATTATTATATAATGTTGGAATTTTGGAAGCGCTGTAGTCGAAGCTCCTGTAATGGAAGTAATGCAGGATGACCTTCACAGCTGTTTGCTTGTTTGTATGTTTCTTTGGTTGGTTTTTGTTTGTCAGGTTTTGTTTTTGTTTGTTTTTTGTTTGTGTTACTGTTTGTTCGGTCGGCTTTTTTTGTTTGTTTGGTTTTTTTTTTTGGTTGGTTTTTTGTTTTGTTTTAGTTTTGTTTTGTTTTTTGTTGTTTGGGTTTTTTTTGTTTGTTTGGGGGTTTTTTGGTGTTTTTTTTTTGTTTTTTTGTTTTTTTGGGGGGGTAGTTTTGTTTTTGTTGTTCTGTATTTGTGGGGGTTTTGGGTTTTGTTTTTTTTTATAGTGGTTGTTTTGTTTGTTTGTTGTTGAGTTTGAAAGGGGTATGTGTCTTTTTGTTGTTTTTACTAGGGTTTTGTTTTTGTTGTCATGTTTGTTGTTTGTTTTTCTCTCTGCTTTATTCACCCATTTGGAAAATTCAGCTTGCTTCCCATTGCTCCGGGTGCCAATATAAAAAAAATTAAAATAAAAAAAAAAAATGCAGAATCCTCTGTTACAAGGGTCTCATGCTGTTTGTAGAAAATGAGTAACCCTGGTCTAGCTGTATTGAGTTATCTTTATGATGAAAAAGCCATAGAGGTAGTCAAGAATATCCTTTTCTCGGCACCGCCAGGGTTAAAATGTGCTTGGTTCCTGGTACCGTCAGAATTTTCTGATTGACGTGGTTGCTCTTTTCCAGATGCTGACCACCTGTACGGCAATCAGGATGTTGTGATGGCTGCAGCAAAGGTCAACGGAGATGTTGACAAAGTGAATGAGGTGTGTGCAGTAGTCCTGAAAACCTGTACTGTCATAGGGTTTCCCATTTCCCATATTCCATTTCCCTTATCCCATTTCCCATATCCTCCGGAAAAATAAAGAGAGTTAATTTAAGATTGAAATTAATAATGATATTAATGCTACAAAGGAGAAACAAGAAGACCAGTTCAACACTGTTAGCATTACCAATTGAGCCGTCTGCTAAGTATTTAGTAAGGAAGAGCTGTGTCACTGGGACAGCAGCCTGTATTGTGGAAAGCTCTTTTTCTGCAGTTTAAAACAAACGTATGGTTAGTTTTGATCTGGAACACCTGAAAATCAAATTTGGGTATCCTTGTGGGTAGTATATTGCAAAAATGTTTGGGAAACCCAGTCTCTCCATTTTAGATGCAGTTGGTTTTTAATCTTCAGAGTTGATACTCCAGAGGTAGTTGCACTGTTAGGGAGAAAAAAGAAATGCGTTTTGCTGAATGAAAAGGGATTGAGTAAATGGATTTGGTCGTTTATGTACAGATCTTGTCCAAGCTTCAAGCTCAAGTGTCCTCTGATAGTAGTAAAACAGATTCTGCAGTTGGTACTTCAGGTTACTTTCTGGCAAAGCCAGTATCAAACACACCCTCTGATGGCGACAGTGCCTTCAGTAGACTGGGAGACCCGAACCTGGTGCCATGTCTATTACCCCCACCCAGCATTCAGTCACAGCCTCTCCCACCCCTTCCAAACGAGGCTGCCACCTCGGTTTCGGCACCCCTGCTAGGTTCCATAGCGAACAGAAAGAGGAAAGTAGACAACGCAACGGGAGACGGACATGCCTCACCCAACAGTGGCAGTGTCTACATGCACAAGTCGTACCAAGAGGAGATTGACCACGCTTTGTATGAGGACACCACAGCTGCCACGGGCGAGTCGCTGCCGTGCTCACCCCCTCCCACTTACTCTTCCACTTTTGGCATCACTGCCGAAGAGCCCTTTGAGGATGTGATGCTGTTCGGAGATGGCAGTGCCTCGCAGACGAAACCAGCAGATACAGCTAAACCAGATCCTGCACAGTCTGCATCAGTTGTGTTTATTGATGATTCAGGGAGAGAGATAACAACTCAACCAGCTGAGACACAGTCACAATCAGAAGCAAGGGAGTGCATGGCCACAGAAAAGACTGCTGCAGACTCGGCGGGAAACGTGCTCAGCCCAGGGAAGCTGCTGTCCTCTTCAGGTGGTGGACATGTTATTGGCTGTGATGAGCTCGCTTCTAATGCTTCTGCCATGTCAGTTCCTTCAGACATCGAGAGATCTCAGCTGAGGGGCACACTTGTTGGGTCTGTGAAAGCGGACGCAGCAATCACTGGCTCCTTTTCAGACATATCGACGAGGAACAGTCCCTCAAGCGTCGTCGGTGAAGTCTACGAGGCACTCTCTTTCTCAAGCCAGGAAGATCCCCAGAAGCACAACACGGATGACAACACTGTTGCATCCAGCCAGGAAACGGCAAAGTTCCCAAGCGTTCTGGACATACTGGAGCTGGGGTCAGGGCATTCTATGGAGGGCATCTTGGGAGAAGCGCCACCTTCTGTGTTTGAAAATCTCAGGATGGCGTCCGATACTAACACTGAGCAAACAGCTTCCCCAGCACTTTCACAGGCTTCAGTGGAAGCAGGTTTAGGTCGGGTACCTCACAGTGGTTCAGCAGAGACCACGGATGAGCAAGCTGTGCAGGAAAAGTTATTGCCAAGTCTCAACTGTCGTAGTATGTCCATTGAGACGAGTGGATCTTTGCCAAAATCTGCTCAGGAGACATCTTTGGTGGATCAGCTACTGCTGAATGAGAGCGGTCTGAGCACCTTCACCTTTTCACCGGCGAGCAGGTCTATTTCATCTTCATTAGAAGCTTTCGAGAACGTAGATGTGAAGGAACCGCTGCTGCTGTCCACGACTCCAGCATCTTCAACAGGAACTGTTCAAAACTCAGCTGATCAGTCACCTCTGCACAGTAGCGCTCCAAGTTCAGTGAGGCTGTCCAGGCCTCTTCCGCCTCCACCCACTGCCATGGATGCAGATCTGAAGGGGCAGACAGTGCCTCACGAAAGCTGTCCAAGTACTATAGCGTTTTCTGTGACTATGCCACTTCCGGTTCCTCCAAAAACTTCCCAGGGTGCATCTGAAGAAGATGATGAGCATGTGTATGAATCATTCCAGCGAGTGGAGGAGGGTCCGCTTCTGATCCCTCCAACTATGTCCTCTGACCCGTCGAGCGACTCGGAAAATGCTGATGAAACGAAGGACGCCGCTGTAACCAGTGCTGATACCTTTGAGCCACCACTTCCGAGCCAAGACACAGAGCGTGTGTCCAAGGTCGCTGAGAATGAGGTTTTCCTTGTGGAGCCTTACCTCAAGGATGACAGGAAAAGTACAGAGCAAAAGGTCAAGGACAGTGGAAGTGGCAAAGGGGCAAGCAGGTTCTTCAAATTTAGAACAAGCAGCAGCAGCAGCAGTAAAAAGGGCAAAACTCCTTGTGAGAAAGAGGTTGGCAAGAGCTTAGATTCGCCAAAGTCACAGTCAAAAGTGCAGTTCTCAGAGACCAAAACTGCGAATGCAGGTGAACGCAGGTCAGAAGCAGACGCAACCCAAGAGACCGCGGAAAGTCAGTCGTCTTTGAGCAAATTAGAAAACACATCCTCGAAGCTGCCAGGTCAAGGTAAAGGAGAAGCCAAGAAAAGAAAAGGACGATCTCCAGAGAGAACATCACAAGTGCCAGTAAAAAGCTCCAAGGGCCAGTCACCTCCAGTATCTCCAGAGAAAAAGCCGTCCTCTCCGAAAACTTCGCCACAAGGACGTTGCAGTAGCGCTGCCACCCAGACGCCCGGATGGGAGAAGCTGGAATCTCTGCGCAGGCGTGAACCAGCAGGGAATGTGAAAGGATCAAAAAGCGCTCGCTCAAAGTCAGCCGGCAGCAAGACTGCGTCTAAGGGTAAGAAGGGATCATGGAAAACTCTAGGTGGGGAGACAGTGGACGTCAGGTCTACTTGCGTGGAAGCAGGCAACCAGACCGACAGCCAGTCCAGCATGGAGCAGAGCAGGTTGGAGGATGGAGAGCGGTCCTTGCAGACGCTCGGCCCTTCACCGTCATCCAGGGAAGACATGAACCGAAACTTCGGAGGCCAGAGCCAAGAACAGATCTTCCTAAGCCTTCCTTTCTCCAGCGTGTCCAGCCAAGACGATCTGGACAACGCCTGCGGGGACCAGCGCAGAACGTTCCTCAGTTTGCCCTTCACCATGGTGAACAGGGAGGTTGAGCCAGGCATGGATGACTCGCAGCAGATGGCACTACAGTCAGTGCAACACTCCACTGGAGACCGTCCTGTATTCTTGACATCACCTTTCAGGAGGGTGCAGGAGGGTGGGCGGTCTGATCCGACCTTGGCTCATACTGTCGAACAGGCGTTTCTGGGTTCCCCGGTTTCCCCACCCCAGGGGCAGCAGCAAGTCTTTCTTCGATCTCCGTTCTTGCTGGTTGGTGATCCCAGCGATCAGCCAGCCTTCACGGGCACCGGGGATGTTACCTTTGAGGCGTCCTCCATGGTCGTGGGTTCACCATGCATGATAAAAAGTAGTGCTGGGAATCTGGCAGCCAAACCACCGTCACCAAGGAAGAGTGTGAGCTTTATAGGGTTAAAAGACAAATCTGAGACTGTGGAACACAAGATTGGGGACGGGCAGTTTGTTCAGCACCAGCCAGTGGACGATGCCTCTGTTGCAAGGACTTCAGACACACAGGAGACCGCGCATGATGCAGAATTAGAAACATTCCTGACAGATCACCAAGAACCTGCAGAAAGAGAGACCGCCCAAGAAACTGCTTGTGTATCTTCTGCTGACCAGGCAGGGTCAGCTTCACGGGCCATCTCGGGAGCAAATACTCAAATGGATTCAAAAAACCTCTCTGCTCCCACGGATATTGCTTACCAGTTGTGGCACAGCGCTTGGAGAAAAGAAGGCGAAAGTGTTGACAGGCCCTGTCCTGAGACGAGCGGTCAGGCATACTCTGTCATCTGCGTTGAAGTTGAGGAGACAAGAACTTCACCTCAGGAAAATTTTCATGCGAACCTTGAAGCCGGTGATCATGGAACTGTTTCAGAGTCTGAGGCCAGGGATTTTGAGATTGATAAACCACCTTCGAACCAGTCTGTTGGTGTTTCTGGGTGCAGAGAGAGCATTTATGTTAAAATGGGCTTCAAAAATACAGGAACTGACGCACATGCAAAGAGAGATCCTGCCTCCGTTGCACAACACTCCAGCTATGTGGACATGCGAGACCTGAGAAATCTGCTAGATAAGCAGGGACTCGCATCAAGTCCTGCTGCACGTGCTGACACTGCTGCTGAACAAAAAGCTTCTGTTGATGCAGTAGCTGAACTTGAGACTGCACAGATCGACAGCTGTGAAGGAGCAGCAGATAAACAAGAGGAAAGTGCTTTTGAACGTGAGGAAGGTTCACACCAGGGTCCATCAAAGGAGCCACATTTAGAACCCCCGATTTACAGCTGTCAAAAAACAGCACCTAAAGAAGGCGGCACAGTCGTTAAGGAAAACCCAATGAACGAAAAACAGCCAGGAGTAGAGATCAGCATTTGTAAAGAACCAACTTGCAAAGAGGCTGTAGTTTCAGGAGACTTCAGCGAACATCCAACAAATGAACCAGGGTTAGGACTTGAGGTCAGCAGCTGTGGAGAACCAGCATGTAAAGACAAGGACGCAGTTCTTGAAGGAACATGTCATAGTCCATCAAACGAACCACCACCAAGACTTGAGATCAACAGCTTTGAAGAAGTGGCAAATAAAGAAGAGAATGCAGTTGTTCAAGAAGCCTTGTGCCAGGGTACAATAAATGAACCAGAGTTAGAGATCAACAGCTGTAGAGAATCACAACCAGCAGCTCAGCTACTCGCTGATGAAACGGTTGAAGTGACTCGCTCACCAGATGGTTCAAAGCAGCAGCTTCAAGTGCCTTGCAGGAATCACACACAGGAGAATCCTTTGCAATGTCCCATTGTGGGCCTAACCGCTGAAACGTTCCCCACTTCTGTCCCATCTGAACAGGAAAAGACAGACAGTGAGCAGCCAGGAAGTGTTGCTGGCGCCAGGGAGAAGGAGCTTGAGGAGTCAAGGAACACAGATTTAGGAGCTGCTGGTGGAAAACTTGTCCAGAATGACTCTTCAGAAATCAAGGAAACACCTTCAGTGGATACTACAGATGCTTTCCGGATAGAAGCAAGTGAAGTGTCAGTTGATTGCTTTGAAATCAGCTGTGACCCTTGTTCCCTCAATGTTCACAACGTCGCAGACTTTGATAAAGAAACGCTAGAACAGAATATTGTGGATCTAGAGCCTGCTCATGAGATAGAGGCGCTGCATTCCTCAAGTAAAAAGTCACTTAATTCTGAAACACAAGTCACCCCGTCCAGCTCAGGAGACACAGCCAAAACAGTCCTGTCTGTGATCGTCACAGAGTCTTCATCCAGGTCGGAGCAGGATGCTGTCAGCGAGGAGAACTCCTTCACCTCCCCCTCAATCATAAGCGACGGCTCATCCATTGACCCTGCGGCAGCAGATCTCCAACCAGCATCGAGCGATACCAGCCACCTGACCAGTGACAGCGCTATTGACAGCATCCAGGGAGACTCGGCCTTGGGCAGTGAGGGCAGTCAGAGTTGTTTGCAGATCAGTAGCACCAATCAGAGTTTCACCTTGGCAATGGCTGGATCAAGCGGTGAGGAAGTCCTCGCTTGCGACAGTGCCATCAGTAGTCAGTGGGATGCTGCGTTCAGCAGCTGCTGCGTGGATACTTCTTTCGAGCATCTCCATGATGAAGCCACAGACAGGGAGAGCGAGGATCGTGCAGACGTAAGATCCGAGAAGAGTGAAGAACTTCAGAGAGACATGCCGCAAGCAGGGTTTTGGGTGGATGACGCTGTTTGTGGACAGGAACAGGACAGCAGTTGGGAGGGTGACAAGGGTGTCGGCGACATGACTGTCACATCTGCCATTGATGCCGCCTTTGAACATGTCGTCTGTCCTTCCGTTTCTGAGTGCATGACAGACTCCTCTGACCTTCTGCTGGTTTCACCAGACACCACTGCTGTTTTTGACAACTTCGCTGATGGTGGGAAACTTGATCCATCCCTGTCTTCAATCCTTGAGAAGAATTCAGATTCAGGCAGAGGGGACCCAGGGGCTGAGACGTCCCTGTTGGAATCACTGCCGGAAACTAAGTCCACAAGGGCAGAAATTGGGTGTCCAGACCCAGGCATTAAACAGCCCGTTGTAACACCCAGAATGATGGTGGACAAAGAACTTGGAGAGCACACGCAGCTACAGTCTCCAGATTTCATGAACGACAACAGTGGAGCCGCTTCCAGATCCCTGGTTCAAGAGGAGATCAACAGGCCACAGCAGGGATTACAGGGGGTGTTGGCATTTGACATCAAATCAGACCAGAACTTAGACCTCCTGTTAAAACAGATGACAGACACCGTGGTTACCCCCTTACAAAGCCCCATCGACACATTTCCTGAGCAGACAGGTCCAGATAAAAGAATTGAACAAAATCAGATCGCAGAAGTTGCAAATATTTCTTCTGCCGGCGGCCATGAAGGTCACACAGAGGGTGCTGACGGTGGGGTAAGAGGGGCGTGGCAGGGTCTTGGAGATAGGCAGCAAGGATCAGGTAGTGGGGGTTTAGGTGCAGGTCCGGAGGTTCTGCAAGCACCAGGTCTAAGCAAGGACAAGGAGATGTCCCTGTGCGCAGTGGCTGAGGTATGGAGTGGGTTGAACATGTTGCTGTTGACTGTTGGTGGGTTCAGATTTTCCAGGAGTTGGTTCAGTGTTTCACCTGTTGCTTTTCAAGGGTTATTTTTCTTCAAGTGTTTTACTGGTTGTCTTTTAAGTTATTTTGCAAGATCTTTTTGGGTCAGAAATGCATACTCTGTGTGTGTGTGTGTGTGTGTGTGTGTGTGTGTGTGTGTGTGTGTGTGTGTGTCTATGCACAGTGTAACTGATTTTAATGCATGTTCGATTTGTTTTCTCTTTTTGTTATGATCCATTGCCTGAAATAAAATATATAATTATAATATGAAATAATTGTTCCCAAATGTTTATATCAGATTTTGTTTGGAGATGCTGATTTGAGAATTTATCAGTTACCCTTGAATCAGACTGTTTCATGCTGTGAATTTTGTAAATTTGATGCTACCGCGTTGACTGCGCATGTTGAAAAATTGCAGTGTTATTGTTAAATACTGTACCTAAATCACAAAGCAGGCATTTGTTCATCTCTACATTTCAAACAGCTGCTCTCACAAATCAGATTTGTAGACATTTCATATCTTTGAGGGGAAAAAAAAAAGCATGATTTTTCTTGTGGTTAAGAACAACAAAACGTACCATAATGAGCATCTTCATAGGAGAAAAAAAAAATCACTGACATTTGTTTGCACCCTTATTTTATTTTATCACTTCTCTCACAGGTCAACTTGAGACAGTGGCTGTTAGATATCCTTCTAACATATATTCATCCCCTCACCATTGCAGGATCTGGCAGCCGCGTCTGACGCAGGGAACAAGGACCGAGCAGAGCCAGTGACCAACAACTACTACGAGGAACCGCACGGAAGTGACAAGGATGATGATGACGACGATGAAGAAGATGCAGCTTACCAGTCTCCACCTTCAAACAAACCTGTTTGCGAACCCCCTCCGGACACCCTGTATCAGGTCAGGACCCGCAGTGGTTACGTGGAAACACAAGTACATATTTACCCTGCTGCATAAGAACAGTGATACGTGTCAGAAATTGTCGCAGACATCTTGAGACTAGCGCAGGAAAACTGAACAGATACATATGATCCTTCTGAAACAGTTATGCCAGATAAGTGAAATGTTGATTTGAATTTTTAAATTTTTTTTTTTTAAATTTTACATGGTGTGAATTCTTACATCGATAATTTCAGGTTTTATGGAAATTCTTTGTATTTTACATTTACATGGTGTGTGAATTCTTAAACACAGCAATAATTTCACATTTTACGGAAATTCCGCACATGCGGAGCTTCATTCTGGTCACTCAACAGATTTGGTTAGGATTTGAGTAAATATTTTCCTTCAGATCAGATCAGACTTGTTCTGTTGTTTGTACATTTGTTTCTTTCTTTTACTTTTATGTTTCAAAACACCTGACTTCCAATTCCCTATGAAGTGGATTTCCCCATTTTGGTGTGTGTGTGTGTGTGCGTGTGTGTGTGTGTGTGTGTGTTAGGTGGAGGCCACCCACGCATACAGTGGAGAAGACATTGATGAGCTGAGCTTTGACCCTGGCGACATTATCTATGTGGTCAAGTTTGAAAACGAAGAGGAACAGGTAAATCCGAGTGCAATCTGACTGATTGCATCAGTATTCGACCCCCCAATCCCACCCCACCCCCACCCTCCCAGTGTGGTAGATCTAAAGGTAGATCTAAGTAGAGCCTTAGCCGTTGGATGCTCAGTTGACTCCCTGTGTGCCAGTATATCGCAATATTCCTAACACGTGAAGTGGAATAGTTGGTGCAGTGTGCATCATTGTATGCATTACGCCAGTGGGTGCAAATTTGAGTGTCTGTCTACATTTCGGTCTGTAGTGATTGCCTGACTCGTGAAGTTCGTTAGTTGGTGCAGTGTGCGTCGTCATGTGCATTATTCTTACATCTGTGTCTGTTATTGTGTCCTCAGGATGAAGGCTGGCAAATGGGAGTGAAGCAGAAGGATGGGCTGAAGGGAGTCTTCCCAGAAAACTTCACTCGCCGTCTTTGAGTTCTGTCAGTGTCGACAGTTTGAGAGACGGATGGAGTGCTCAAGCAGCAGTGGATTCCTCCCATGATTTCCCCTGCGCCAGCCATCCCCTTCTCCACCCACCTCCCACCTGCCCAACACACACACACACACACACGGATAATTCTACGGAACTTTGTTCGTCCAGGATGGAGTCGGAGTTGCGTCGTGACTTCCCGAGAGTGGCCATTACGTTCCAGTGCTTCGCTAGGATCCCAAAGAGTTATATACCAGTACCTTCCCCCATCCCCTTACTCCACCAGGTTTTCGGTACTATTTTACTGCACATACTGTCAGATTGATCCAACCTTTGCTCAGTCTTGTTACTATTTTTCCATTCTCTCTCTTTCTGTGAGAGGTTTCCCCCATCGCCAGATCTTTTCGTTGGTTTTTGGTCTGTATCAGTTGTGGAAAACCTTGTTTTCTTTGGGTTTTTGTCGGTGTTTTGTTCTTTAAAAGAGAAACCCTGTGTCCGTCAGAAAACATTTTGGCCCTTATGATGCAGTGCGCGCAGAATGCATCGAATATTTTCCCACGCAAATAGAGAAGTGACATTTCCTTTTTGCGGCATGGTATGAACACTCTGCACAGAGCTATGGCCATATACCCTGTGAGTGTGCTGGCGTTCACATATTTCCACACACAGTGTGTTTCGCACTGTCGCTGCAGGAGCGCAGTTGAATTTCCAGGTTACAGAAACCGAGTGGCTGAAGTCCACTCTATGCTGGACTTTAGGGACTCGTCTGAGGCAGAACGGCAGATACACTGTATTGCTAATGACCTTTTTTCATTTCCACTTTCTCAGGTGCTGCTGTTGCTCAGGTTCTGGCACTTTCGTTTAAAAAAAAAAAAAAAAAAAAACTACAACAGAAAACAAATGATAAAATGTGCTGACAAAAAAGTGTGCTAAACAAGTTGTGCTCTGTGCAAGATGATGAGTATGTATGTACATAGGGCCTATATATGGGCATTTTTCTTCCCTTTTTTTTTTTTTTTTTTAAATATATATATAAAGGCTGTGTTGTTTTCTGTTACTTTCCATGCATCTGGAATCTGTTGTCTTTCACACCTGTTACCATTCTGCGGTCATTTTGTCTGTTCTGTTTGTGAGGGTGTTAAAATGTTGTGCACTAAGTCAAGTGTCTCCTGTAGGACAGGTGAAAGGGTATGAATATTCACGTCAAGGCATATATTTTTTGTTTCCAGTACTTCAAATAATATTTGTTACACAGAATATTTTTTATGACAGTTCTTATATTTTTCTATGAGGTATTGGCATAATGGAAAATAAATATTCTATGAATAAATACACTGTCAGAATAGAGTTACATGTAATATTTTTGTTCCACAATATATACTGGTGGATGAGAGAGAGATCAAATTGCATTGTTGATTTTTTTTTTATTGTGATTTTAAGTAAAATCAACAACATTCTGGTGTAAAAAGGTTTTAGGTTGTTCCGTCTTCCTGTATCTACGTGCAATGAGTTGTGCTGGCACATTGCTGTTTGTTGCAATATAATGTTTTGAAGCCCAGTTTGTGGGGCAGACATTTTCAGGGGGGAAAAAATCCACTCCCCAAAACCCTGGACAAATATTATGTCACTGGCTATAATACAGTGAAGCATAAGCAACGTCCTATGGTGCGTAACATCACCTGTCATTCCCAGTTGGCTAATTATTCTGTGAATAGTTTTCAGAGATACATTTATTCTCTCCCCTTCCATGTGGACCGTCTTTGTAACGAGGTCTAGGCAGTGGCTTGCTGTTTCTGAAAATCGTCTACTGGGCTCAGATATGTCTATGCAAAGCCTTGCCCCTGAAAAGCGTAGGTGTTGTTGGCTTTTAAGCCGATCTGTTGAAGACCTGATAAATTGTATTTACGGTGGCTGTGTAAGTAAGATGGCGTAATAAATATTGTTGGTATTTTATGCTTCGTTGAGAACATCACGGGGTGTTGTGATTTCTTTTTCGCTTAGTTGAGCTTCGTGACATCATTGTTTTGCAGAATAGATCTTTCCTCAATGAGGGTTTTTGTGTTGTTGTTTTTGTCTTTTTTTGTGTGTGACTTTAAAATAGGCTCACATTTTGCTCTGTTATCCTTACTTATATTTCCTTCAGTATTCATTCCATACTTGTTTTTCGTCATGTTCATACTATCGCTTCTTATATTTTGGAAATATATAAACACCTGACGGACTGTACATACAGCACCCCAATTAACATAAATCTTTCTTTTTTTTTAAAGCGAATAATCTTCCGTTTAGATATAAATACTCACTTTGAAACTAACTTTGTATATGCCAGTGGGCATAATTCAGTTTGTCATTTGCTTTCCAACATTCGTCATCTCTTTTTTTTTTTCTTTTTTTTTTTTTGCTGCCACAACTCTTTGCCAGCTCCTGTGGTGTTCCTCCCAGGTCATGGGTGGAACCCACGGAGGACTCGGAAGCTGGGACAATTTTTATTATGCATCATGATGGAGATGAGGATGATACATGTAGTAAGATGATGCTATGGAGGTCCATGTGGTTTGGGACTGCGGGACAGGGCCGCATTCCACGCTTCCTGTCATAAATATCCCGGCATTAACCAGGCCCGGGAACTGGTGCCGGCGGTGTAATCATCCACATCATAAGACGTGTCATACTAAGGGAAGCACCCCCAAAGTCGCACCCGTGAAGTGGGTGAAACTCGGCTGTGTGGCAGCAGCCTCCCCATTGGGCCCATAGCACACCCGCTCTGGGTAGGAGCCGACCTAGGTAGGAAAAATCCCGCTTGCCTCTGCTGGGATTCAAACCCGGGTCTCCCGGTCCTCCCGGTCCATGATCCGAAGTGCTAACCACTACACTACGGGGGCCGGTACATTCGTCATCTCTGTCCTTCATCTACTATCCACAACCCCAAAACTGTTTTACGGTATTGGCAGAAGTGGCATCCGTTTGACTGGTCACATCCATGTTACTGACATTTATGTGCACATGTGCATGCTCAAAGGAATGAGTAAGTTGTTATATGACTATTGACTTTTTTATTTTAAAGAAAATTTGTTTTCATTGCGTGTTTCCATGTTTGTACTGTTCATTTTCCGTTCATACGTTGCTGGTAGTTAGCGAAGCTGTACAAAAGGGTTGTTCATGTCACACTAGTCAGTTTCCATGTTGTTTTTGGCCATTGCTGACTTGTCCTTCAACGAAAGTTCAGTTCCGTCTAACGTTTTGCCTGTACATGTGCCACCTTCGCTGTCAGTGTACGCATAGCTGTTCTTAGTACAAAACAGCCTTATCGTTTAGTTCATTTTACCAAAAAGGTTCACAAATAGGTGCTATTTATGTACAGATTTTGTGTCGGGCGTCTGTAGTTTAGAGGGCATAGGACGTACTTACTGGTCACACAATTTGTTATGAATTTAACTGGGAACGGGACTTGGCACATGCAACAAATCTCGCTGCACATGTGGACACTAGCCTGCAGCAGCCTGTGACCAGCTCCTACTTATTCCTTCTAGACTGAAGGCATAGTGGTAGTTCACAAAGTTTGCTTGCATGTATAAATTGCTGGTTTAACATAATTATACACAGTTCTACTGAAATGGCCACATTCGCAAGTTTTGCTGAAGCTTTGGGTTGTGCAGATCGTGGGCCAAGAGCTGAGCTGTTGTGTTTTCTAGCGTTACTTGTTGACAATCATAATTATTTGGCTCTAGAGAAATGCTTGTGCTGAGAAATAAAGCCAAGCACAAGCCACATCATTTGACTGTAGCAGGTCAAAGTTGCAGTTGACGTCATTTTTGTAAAGTGATGTTTCAGTTTTCAAATGCTGTTTCAGTGTAATGTGCATCAGTCCGTGCTGTTATGTGTCCTTAATTTTGGGTTGTTCATGTTGCATAAAATTATGAAGCTCATCCTTTTGGCAATATCATGCATGTATATACGCTGGTATGCTTTGTTTCGGTTACAACATTCCATATTCATAATCATTCACAACTGAACACCATGTGCCTTTCTGATTGAAGTGGACAGTTCCACTTTTTCTTTTAAGTACAACTTGCCTTGTATTTACGGCTTTAATTATTCTTTATGCAATACTCAAGGAACTGGAAAATTGTCTTTTCTTTTTCATAAGGCCAGTCTGTGCAACTGCTAAACAAATGTATATAATGACATATTTACCCATTTATTTGTATTTTATGTAATGGCTTAAAATTTTGGGGCACATTTATTTACGATATCTTGCCTTTCCCCTGAGCTACCAATATGACAAAAAAGAGTGTCCAACACTAACAATACTGGAAGACTTTTTTTTTTTTTTTAAATAATTTTAACGAACTTTCCATGGGTTTCACGCAGAATTCTCTTACTTTTGCAGTACATGCTGTGAATTCTAGCAGGTCTGAAGATGATAAATGTTTGAACATCATAGCCAAGGCAAGTCTTTCACTTCTTGTTCACGACTCTCCATTTTGCTTTGTCATATTCACTGCCATTGTTACAACTTCATGAATCTGACAGCTGCTGCTGTTATATATTGAATGCCTACAAATTCTGCAGAATCAAGTCGCAGCACAGAGTGCAGAAAGCTCAGAAAGAAACAGTGTCCCCTTTAGGTGTACAAATTAAAATTTCCAAGCTCACAGATCAACATCTGCCTCTGACAGTGTCGAAAGCATTTTTTCATGTACACACGTGTGAACTTGCAATCCTGTGTGGGTTGCTCCTGCAAAGGCTGACGTCACACGGGAGTGTTTTTAGTCTGAAGAAACAGCGAACCTGGTGTTTTTCCATGTTACTCGTGTGACATGCAGCTACAACATACCTTTGCCCTAATTTTCCCAGAGCGTGTTTTGAGCTGTTCTCCATGTTTGGTCCAACAAAAACGTCTCCTGTGTGTCATGAGCTTACGATGTGAGCCAGAATATGTCTAATGATGGCTTGTACTCTGTGTGTGTTATAGGTTCCGAGGCAACACTTTCCTGCCGTGTGACACACAATTTGCATACAAAGGAGTACAAAGATAACGGCGCTCTTAGATAGTCTTTAGGAAGCTTGCTGCTTCAGCAGTAAGCAGAATCTGTTAGTTTTTTTTGGTTCGCTTAACACTTTTGGAGTCGTTTATCCTACAGTTGGGTGTTTCAGGTGTTCTCTGTGTTGCCAGCGTGTAACCCCCCAGCATGAGTGCTGGTTAGAGGGTTAACCATTCTCTTTCAGCTTGTCATCTTTACATTCCTTTAAAGGATACCTTACCACTTTCATGCTTCACCTGCGTAGAATGCGACATGCACAGAAACGTTAAAACTTCATGGTTATATGCTGTACAGATCATACAGGAAATGTTACCCCCCCACCCCCCACTTGATGATGTTCAAGATTTAACGTCAGTCACATTACAGTTTCATCCTATGATTAATATCATGTGTAAATGTATATTTATTTGTAGCGCAGAGGCAAAATTATCGTAGGCCATGGTCACACCATACCATGTCATATCTATTCAAGCAAATTCTATGCATGTTACCCATTTACGTTTTTTTCCTTAACTTATCCATCCAAAACTTGTACCAGTACTAGTACCTCACCCAAGCCACAGTATTGTTTATATTTTTCAAACTTACACGGTTGGCGACAGACCTTTGTACAAGACCAGTATGTTTGCTGTATATCTGCATCTACTACACAACGAACAATTCAGGACTGCTGAAAATGAGTCAGATATATGGGTTTATTATTTGTTTCAGCAATTTGTTTTCCAGATACAGCCTGCTACCTTTCATACAGCTTAATCATATATGTAAAGAATTCTACCATCCCATTAGAGGAGTTCTTGTGGATTGTTTGAGGTTGTTTTTCCATTTTTGATTTTTTTTTTTTTCATTTGAAAAGAATATATGGCACCAGTGGTTGGGCTGTTTTCCCATCAGAATCTGTTTTCCTACCGAGAATTGTTGAAGTACATGCACACACACACACAAGAAAGAAAACATTTCTTTTTAAAATCAAGGAAGGTCTAAGCCAGCCAGAATTTTCCTGATTGCAAAAAAACGCTTGTACACCTGCACTTACAATGGTAACTTTCATGATAGGTTTACCTTACATCCAGATGCATCAGAAGAATTTGCATAAAACGATTATTACATAATTTTTCTCTGAGTGGAGGATGTCTTTTTTCAGATGTTGTCTTATTAGCACCCAAGTTTTGTCAAAAATACTGTACCTGTGAGAATCAATTGTGCTGACTTGAGGTCCTCCCACACCACCATCTCCCCACACACACCACCATAGCTAACAAAAAATGCTATTCACTGACATAGTTCCCGTTCTGTCAAAACTGTCCTGCCGGTTGCAATCTTTTTCTAATGCCAGTGGTTGGTAAAAGCAGTAAGATTTGATGGCTGCTGTCTAAATGGCCAGTCAGAATTTGGTGGATTTTAATTGGATTGTACTGTGCCCCGGGCATAGAGAGAATGTAAAGATTACGCACAACTGAAATAATTATATTCCGTTATGAGGAACATTTCTACTTTGCAGTTTCAAGTTTCTAAGTCAGTATATACTGAATAGAAATTGGCAAGATTTGTCATTTACAGTAGTATTTAATTCACTCTTTTGTGGCGAGTTTCGCGTCAGTTGTAGCAAATTACAGATCGTGTTTAGAACGCAAGTTTCTTAGTCAATTTATACTGAATAGGAATTGACAAGATTTGTCATTTACAGTAGTATTTAATTCACTCTTTTGTGGCGAGTTTCGCGTCAGTTGTAGCAAATTAGAGGTCATGTTTAGAACGTTCGGAACTGGTTGTAATACAAGTTGTAGTTTTGTGGCTAGCAGTAGCACGCCCTCTGAAGTAGAATTTGATCAGAGCTGCCACAACGCCAGTGGGCAGTGAAATACTGATGGTGCAATACATAGTCAGCATTTTACCATTTCACATCAGAATATTTTTGTATCTCCTTTAGCTTGCATTACTGGTGTTGGATCTGTTTGTTGCGATGCATTCAATCATTTAAAATAAATTGTATTTCATTACCCGCTGTTATCGTTTGTTGATATGTTTGGTTTGTTTCGTTTTGGTTTTTTTATTTTTGCGATGTCAGCAGCAGCCCAGTACCGTCTGCAGGTTACAGACAGATGACTGCAAAACACACATGCACCATTCACAAGCCTGAAGAAGACACAGCATCTCAGCCTGCCTACCAAATCACAGAACTTGGTCACATTTTCATAAAAGTTTTATTTTGCAAAATCATATAAATGCGGCAAAGGTTTTAAATTTGAGGAAAACACAGGCTCTCGCATCCATACAAGCACTCGAAGCAGAAGTTCCATTTTCAGCACAAGTTTCATACATGGAAAGCATGCCACTGAAATACTTGTCAAAACCAGAAATCCTACAAATTTCAAACTTTAACTTGAAGATGAAAAAGGCTGGTTTGAGAAGAGTCCACACCGTTAACTTCAAAGGTAAACGATCATTCTGCCACCAAGTCTTGATGTGGCAAATAACTAAATGAGGCCTAGATCTAATGCTACGCACCAATCAAGTGCATAATCATTGAGAAAAACCTCTGAAGCCTATGAATGAGTTGCGCGACCAAAACAACTTCAATAATTTAAATCACTCTGGGACAAAAATGTCACGAACACTTTAAAACCCATGCAGCATGCCTCAAATGTGAAATTAAGATCACAGTATGCATTCACACAACAGAACAGTGCAGGCAGTTGACCTTACGTGACCAAACCGACAGCACACAAAATTTGATCAATGTTTTACCTCCACATATATGCACATGTGTCAAATGAGAATGTTCAGCTTTCTTCCAGCAGGCTCAGTCTCATAGAAACCACAACATAATGCACACCAAAAGGGGAAAACGTCTACATTTCACTTGGAGCTCGTATGTCGTCAATTTTGAGAATCATGCGGACCAGCTGTGTGGACAGGAGAATCTGCTGTTTCTTTGCCGTCAACGTCTCGATCACGTTCTGCTCACGCATGTCTGAAAAATAATGGGCACAACATCAAAATCAAGGGTTTTTGTCAGCAGTTTGGCACTGCAAAACCAGTGAACATACTCTGCAAGATGACTGTAAATTGAAACAAGCTGCTCTTCTAGGTGGCGGCTTTAGTGGTAATTTACTTCAAACAATTGTTACAAAGACTGGGTGGGTGGGTGTTTAACGCCCTTTTCCACCACATATGGGTGATATTAAAGACGGGGCAACGATGAAAAAGCCAGCACAAATATTTGGCCCCTGCTGGGATACGAACTCACGACATGGGCACTCATTACAAAGACAAGTTTTCACTTGAACAAAGTGACTTTTTCTTGTGCCCTGACTTCCCATGGAGCACTAAGGCTTAATGTCAAACAAAAATAAACTGAACACAAAAAGAGAGAAAAAAATAAATAACACTAAATAAATAAACGTGCAGAAATGTTCTCACCTGAAAGGACAAACTTCGACCCAAACGAAAGAACAAACTTAGACACATTTTGACCCTTGACTCGTGAGTTTTCAGCAAGAACTTACCATTTGTGCCTTTGTTAAGACAGTCGATGCCAAGGCGCGGGTTGCTCTCCTTGACTTGGCGAGACTTTATGTCAGCCAGTGTGTGGATGGGAGCCAGACCACTGTTTTCTGCCAGTGCCAACGGGATGGCTTCCAAAGCTTCGGAGAATGCACGCACTGCATACTGTTCTAGTGTAGCGATCTGCACATGGGAATTGTTTTTATCATAGAGGACTCTTATGTTTTCAAAATAATCACAAAATTCTTTTTGACTTCAGCGCTTTTGTTTATAAATGTTGTGCGTTATTTTTGCAGTCACGCCATTCTTAAGTATAAATCACCACAGCTGTCTGAAGTCAATAATCCGAAGAAGCGTACAACTGAATGGAAGCTGCAGTAATACCCATCTAATTATGTGGGTGACACTCATGTATTTTAAGCAGACTGAAACCCAGGCTGGGTACTGGGGCACCGGGTTCTGTAAGGCAAAACACCCAACCAAACCCAAATTTTAGCATTTTCAAAAGTATTTGGTGGACACTCAAACTGTAAAATATGAACGTGACGCTTATCTTGGGGCTGTACCAATAGTACTAAAATTTACAAATGTTCCAGTCTGTTCAGGGTGACAGACCTATTCAAAAGGACTGACAGAGGTTTAGACTGGGTCACTGTTGCATGACTTTTTAACCAGACAACCACGGCAATGGCTGACTGGAAGTTCTGCATGCATTAACACACTAGCATATCAAGCCTAGCCATTACAGAACTGTCAGCCCCACATTCTTCGCTATACAATATCTGCTTTTGTTGTTTACCTTGTCAGCAGCCTCAGCCACAGCTAATGAAGCTGCAATCTCGGGTGCACCACCTCCATACACGACGCGGTTGTCACGCACCAGATTCCTGATGACACAGAGGGCATCGTGCAGACTCCGCTTTGCCTCCTCCACAATCTACACAGAAATTTAGACGTCCTGCACATCACTACCATTTGAAGCAATTCAATACTACTTTCTAGCATCACAGGTAGAGTTAAGTTGTTCACACAAATCCTACACTGCAAGCACCACAGTAAATAGCAAGGTGGAGGTTTGCACATACTGACACAAGCGGATCATAGAAGTAGTGGACTTTCACTGCTTCACAAGAATGTACATTACAATGTGGTGGGTATGTTTGCCACGGAGAAAACTAAGCTATCATTACACGTAAACCTCACTAGCCCGACTGAACACAGTACACACTTGCCATTAATTGACATCACTCAAAGCACACTCATGTCACTTGGCAAGGTCTACAACTCAGAACTGGATCATGGACATTACTCTTCAAGCTCAGTTTCTTCACTACTGATGAATGGCAGTTCTACTCCAAACGTTTTACATTCACACTCCTTAACCTGTATGTCTTCCTGGATGCAGACTGGAGTGTCAGACTACCAGTCATGTGCTTTTAGATCACTCACCATTTTGTTACCTCCCCGAATGAAGATGGTGACAGCGCGCGAGTTCTGGCATTCTTCAATCACCAACATACGATCCTTTGTGGTACCAAACGCCAACTCTCTTACGATGCCTGCCTTGCCCAGCTTTTCTGTCGTCAGTTCTTCAAAACGTGGAACGATGCGCCCTCCTGTGGCAATGGCTATCAACTGGAAAACGCGTGGGGAAAAAGCATTAATAATAATGTCTAAGACAGGAGGTTCTACATTAAATTTTCTTCTCCTTTTCATGTAAACAGTTTATTTGGAGTAAAACAAGTTCAATACATTACAGGTTTTACAGCATGGCAGATGCAAACAGCCGTAAGCCTACTGCAGCTTCTATTACTCTTTTTGTACACACAATGTTACTTATTGTTAGAAATAGGACATGCTAGTGTCAAAGCTAAACAAATACTGCACACAGACAGGTAACTTTAACTCATAATGTCCCATAAGGTTTTCTACTACTGCCAAGCCTCAGTCCCATAAAGTTGACAGAAAAACACCACCACGAGGAATACAGTGACTAAACCTGATTTCTCACACAGAAGAGCACTAAATAGTAGTTGCTTCTCTTAGACCACATAGCGATAAATACGGAGCAGAACGTAGCGGTATGGTACTGACAGAACGGAGCGGAATGCAGCGATACAAGGACTTAAGAGTTAAACACAGCAGCACCTCCACATCAATGAGTTCCGACACTGTCGTCGATTTTGGGTTCAATTTCCTTTTTTTTTTTTTTTAAATTACGCATACCCATAAAAACAAATTTCAATACCTCAATCTCTGGTCCTCCCACCCATCTGACAGCTGGCAGCTCCTTCTGAAGCAGAAGATGGTTGGCTTCATCATCGAAACCCCACTGACAGATCACCAGGTTGGCTCCTTTGTCCTTTACCTGCAAAAACAAAAATAATTGTACACGCTAGCACAAACAAGCAGAAATTACCGTGCGCCACTGATTGAAAACTGATCGAGCCATAAGATTGTTTTCATTCTGTCAGAAACATTTGCCCTGCCTGCACATACTAGTGTACAGCAAACATAATTCTTGTTACCAATGTTAGAAATGTGCCAGCCTCCATCAGGCCAGACTCACAAGAGTAGTGACCGAGGGTTGAGGCTGAATTGCTTTTGCATGGTGTCTGATCGTCACAGTCTATAACAGACTGGCTGAATTCCTCCATGCACTAAAATAAAAAAAAGAGGGTGTGGTAGAAAGAACAAACTATATATACAAGATCTTCCTGACTCATCTCACAGTTGGGTGACAAAACATTCAAGTTTCACTTACCGACTGCACCATATTTTCGAACTTGTTGAGTTCATATTCACGCAGCTTGCGATAATCTTCCACAGACGTGACATCCAGCTTGTGCTTGGTCTTGGGTTTAGGTGGCTCAAACGGGCAAGTGAGAATGGCGATCTTGGCATCCTTCACCACCTGCATAAAAAATTAAAATAACCAACACTGAAACAGCAAAGACAAACCTCCCACACAGCTGAAGAATAATATCAATATCACAAACGAATGAGCAGCAGGCAGTAAAAAAAAAACTGTCAGTTGAAGGAGGAAAAATCTAACTTTATCTCTCAGGGAATTCCAGTTCCAGTCGACTCTCATCACTATCAGAACCGTGCAGGGACACAAGATAGTATCTAAACTTCAAATTATCTGCAAAACTATGATTTACAGAAATTTTCTGGAAAACACGTCTAACAGCAGATTGTGTGCCACACTGACACAGCATATCAAAGACTAGCTCTCTAATTCACCATGTATTTAAAGTGCCTGTGTGCAACTGTTACACAATGCAGGCAATCTCTCAGCAACAGATAAATATTGACATATATCTAGTATCATTAATATCAAGTACACTTGGCACTCTATGTCCCTTTTTTGTCACACCCTCTCTAACATCAATTTGCCACAGACACTGACCTTAGGCATCTGCGGATGACTCATGTCTTTGTCCACCACAACGCCCTTCACCAGCATGGTGTCCTCCAGCTTGCCGCCAACTTTGCCCTCCACCTTGATCAGTTCGAAGTCGACATCTTTACGTTTGAGGTCGGCCACAGACAATATGGCATTGACTGCAATTTCTGCCATTTGACGGTGACACCGGTTGACACTGAAATGGCAACGGTAAAATACCATACAGAGATGACGGTGGAAAAAACGAAAAAAAAAACAAAAAAAACCTGGCCTGGGATCTGACACAAATCAGCTTTCAAAGAAGCATGACCAAATATCAACACAACATTTATCAATCTAGTCTGCTCACACGAGTATAAATCTGATTCACAGAAGCATAACCACTTATTTTCATATGCCGGCATTTGTATGTTATACTAGGAACAAACAGCGGACAATGCATACATTGTGCACGAACTGAAGGGTACAGCCATAGCCAAGTTCACCGCATCTGTCATGGAACAATCGTAACAGGAAAAACTGTTACTCACATTTTCGAACCCAGTGTAGTCATTGCAAGTCTGATGAGTGGTTCAGGCTTGGCCAGGTCCACCTGAAATGTGTCGCTGATGCGGTCCAGGGTTTCCACAGCGATCTTGGCAGCCATTTCATAACCATCAGCGATGCGGATAGGATGGATGCCTCTGTCCAGGAGCTTCTCTGCTTGTTCTAACAAGGCTCCAGCCAGCACTGAAAAAAAAAAAAAAAAAAAATAGAAGAAAGGAATAACAACCATTAGTACTGATTGTTAACAACACACTGGCAGAAGTTCCAACAACAGATCAGGCATAAATTGCAGGGTTCGGTTTACCCCTGCGCCCTGCGGCATTAGCGCATTGTCCTTGAAAACCCCGCAACCGCTCTCTCTAATGAGTGTTACAAGCCGCAACGCTTTACAGTACCCGTGCGCCACCGTGGTAACATTTTTCCGTGGAACTTGGTACATGTATAGGCAAAGATCCTCTATTGTATAGAGGATCTTTGGTATAGGCCTACTGCAAAAACACACGGCGGAGAGTGGAGCGTCGCATTGTTTTCGTATGGCTGCCTCAATCACGCTTGCTTCTGTCTAATCATCAAACACTTTCGCTAGCTTGTTGATTTCGATTTGCTTTCTGGGAATTCTCCGGCGGACTTTGCAGAGTAATTTCAGAGGTTTTGGGCAAACTTTTGGAGTTTCTGGGCAATCATGCCTCCAAAAAAGAAATTGAAACTTGTTCCTGGGCAATCAGTCTTGTCATTCGGTCCGCGCCCGCTCGAAACAGCTATCGAACATGAGTCTAGCAGTGTTGTGTGTTAGTGAACACACTGAACAACTGCATACACTGACATCATCATATTTTCCAATTTCTTCTTTTCAAAAGCATTTATTATTTGTTTTGAAAAGTTACAAACGAATTATTAACCACTGTCATTGTGTGCATCTTTTTATTTCAAATCAGCTGTAATTTTCGCCACTGACAGATGGGGCCCATTGAAATTGGGAGGTAGGGGCCAAATGCCCCATGATCATTTTTTGCCAGGCTGAACCCTGAAATTGTATACATTCTTTTATTCAACCATGACAAAAGGTAAGGTTGTCATGTACACAACACCATTATAATATAAACAGAACAGCCATGGGTCTCGCAACCATGTGTGCAGCATACACTATTGTCTCCAACAGTTGTTCGAGTTCTGTTAATGACAATACTAGGTGACGGTGACAATTCATGAACACGCCTATTCTCTTACCTACAACTCCAGTGGTTCCATCTCCAATTTCGTCATCCTGGGACTTTGAAAGCTGCACCATCAGTCTGGCGATCTGGTGATCAACATCCATCATGTCCAGAATTGTCGCTCCATCATTGGTGACTGTGACATCACCGTCTGGACTCAACAGCATTTTGTCCAGACCCTTTGGGCCTAGGGATGTCTTGAGGATGCCAGCGACTGACTTGGCAGCCAAGATGTGAGACTGTGAATAAAAATAAGAGGCCCATACGGTTAAGGCATAACGGCGGTAACGAGGCGGACAGACAAGGACTTGTGTTGGTATTTCCCGAAGTACAGCATTTGTGCATGATTATCCTGTCTGTAATTACTTAGTATTCGATGCCTCATCCAATGGTCATTTCACACACTACGATAACGGTTTATTTTGCACATGACTTACAATGCCCTATGCAGGATTCTCTCAGTGAGAAGACTGATCTCCATAAATCAACTCGACCTGACAAAGCAAAACCGTCGATGAACATGCCAAAACCAGTCACGACGAGCAGCGGCCATTTCAACTATCACGGTCCAGTATCCAATATTCTGAATGTATATTATCACAAACAACAGGTTTTTCGTTTGATTTTGAACGGGCAAAGTATATTTTACACAATCTTACGCTGAAGGGAAGCTATAAAAGTCAAAGAATAATGATTATTTTCAATATGAGGCATGCGTCAGAAACCAAACAAACCTTATGAGCTTCAATGCCGGTGAGACGTGTCTTCCTCTCTTGATCCCTTAGAATGATGAAAGGTCGACCATATTCGTCGAAGGCGATCTGTCCCATAGCAGACATGGTGACTGTTTAGCTAGCCGGATGACTGAAAAAAAGATTCGATTTCTTACGATTGTGAATTCTGCATCTCATGTGCAGACGAGAAAGTTCTACAATGGCGGACGTATTCCCGCTGTAGGCGAGAATCCCGTTCCTGGTGAGATTTGGATGTAAACAACTGTGGTTGCCGCATAGCAACGTGGTAGGTGAATGGGCTACCCCCTTTCGTTTGCATTTAGGGGTACAGAGAATGAGCTTTAGATAAAAGAGAGCTCATTCTGACTTCCTGGGGCGTCTGTGTATCAGAAGTCAAACACGAAAGGTTTTAAAGCGGAGCTGCAGAGAGACGATCACGGCACACGAAGACTGAACTGAAATCTTATCACTGAGTGAAGTTTACAATGGCTTTCTTTGGAATAACGCAGCTGGGATTTCAGCATTACCTTCGGGAGCATTCGGTTGCAGCAAAAACGTCGGAACCTCCCCGCTCAACGCACCAGCTAGGCTTTAGAGCCCTTCCTCCTTTGAAGGATAAGAATCCAATTCAGCGACCGCCGATACCTATAGATCAAGTGTCCGGCTACGGCCCGGGAAATGAAGGCTCCTATGTTGAACTCATGAGGCTGAAGACGAAACACTGTCGCAATCACACAGGTACGTAACGGAGTACACGTAATTCTGTCCAATAACTTGCACACATACGTGCAAAAATGCGCGCGCGCACACACACACACACACACACACACCGACACACACTGACACACACACACACACACACACACACACACACACACATACACACCCTAGTCTGAGTTACCCTATTCGCCTTTGTGAATCCCGCCACAAGGTACTGGATGAGAGGGTCACTCGGACTAACGGACTAACACCATGCATGCATGCACACACACACACACACACACACACACACACAGTTTAGTGAAATTTGTGTTTTACTGGTTTGCTTTTAAATGCTTGTAGGCAGGGTCATCATCATTATATTTTTAAGTGTGATGTAATTAAAAGTGACAGAGAAGCATGTGAAAAAAAGAAAAGAAAGCACAGCTCCGTAGTCATGTTTTCAGTTTTGGCAAGTACCAGTCTACTGTTTGCATTCTCAACGTCCCCGGGAAAGTGGTGGACAATGAATAAATCTCCTGGACTATGAACCAGTGCATTAGTGGACCACGCTTGTGGACCACGGGTTCTGTCTGTGACCAAACAACCGTAATAAAAGCCGCTATGCTTGACTGGGCATTGACAAGCTTGACCATTACTAAAGCTTGCTCTGAGTTATGTCAGCTGTGAAGTCAGACTCTGAGGTTGTAAACCCACTGGCAGATGTGAGACAAACAGTTAATAAGATAGCAGACTTGTCTTGCCCATTTCTGATGGATTTCACTTCCTTATGTTACTGCACACATATGCACACAGACAAGTCAACACATACACACACACACACACACACACACACACACTTATGATATATAAATCCTGTCAGGCCAAGGGATCATAACGGCAAACGTCTCTCTCTCTCTCTCACACACACACACACACACACACACACCACTTGCTAAAAATGTCGCCTCTGTGTGTGTGTGCGCGCGTGTGTATGTGAGAGAGAGAGAGAGAGAGAGCCGTTTGCCGTTACGACTCCTTGACCTGACAGGATTTATATACACACATATATCATAATGGAGCCGTGTGTGGCAAATCCGGATGAGATCCCGACCCCACTAGAAATTGACCTGCGGCCGATAATCACTCCTAGATACGCTAGACCCCATTGGCTTTTGTTCCCTGTACACATTATGTGGTAGCCAATTGCGCTCGAGCCTGTGGTCCTCCTTGGGGGGAGATTTGTTCGCTGCACACTCCGACCCGGCGACCCGGCTCCGGCCCTTCAAGGTATCCAGTTAGCAGCATAGTTAGCCTAGTGCACAAATTGATCAAACGTGTCATGCGCATCTGACGGACCGCCGGTAGGGGGCACTCGATTCCGAAACAAACAGCTGAGCCAGCTGACCCTTCGCACCACGCGCAGATCATTGTAATGTGCTCGTGTCTAGTGTGTGAGAAAATGCAAGTGATTCATGTGAGCGTGCGTACTGGGTTCAATTCGCGGCGCTTTGAATGCCATTTCAAGGAACTGGATAAAGCGCCTTCACACTACACAATTGTTATTATTACATGTATTATTAGATATATTTCCCAGCGGCAAGATGCAAGATGGCACGCAAACTGATACGCCAAATGCGTTACCATTCACAAGTGGGTTTGGCGTAGTGGTTAAACGGGCTGGTTCCATCTTTACTAAACCAGCTTATGTTTGGGAACAGTTTCGCTCGTAAGTGCGCCTGTACGCTCGAAATACTTTGTCTTGGCGATTAGTAGAGTTCTAAATGCAATACAGTGGTGTTTACGCTTTGCGCCAGCGATCGAATATTCAAATTCTACTACTGTTGTCAAGTTACGCTACTGGAGCGCTCAGTGTGGTCGCCGCGTCATCGAGTACGCTTCTGTCGGCCAGCATTGGCTACGTACCATAGATGCAAATTTGGAGGGTGGGTAGGTGGGTGGGTGTTTGGGGGTTTAACGTCCTTTACCACCACATTGGGTGATATCAAAGACGGGGCAACGATGAAAAAAGCCAGCACAAATATTTGGCTTCAGCCGGGATCCAACTCACGACCCGAGCATCAGAAGTCCAACGCTCTACCATTCGACCACCCCGGCTCCCCGCACATTTGGAGGAAAACGCTATATATTCCTCTTACACATAAGGTTGACACCCCAGAAATGCATGTAAGAAAAAGAAAAAAAACGAAACTTGATGGGCGTGTGCTCAAGGCGACCCGCTCCCAGAATTTCACAGTAAAGCAGTCTGATTTTCTCAGTAATGGGATAATAATAATAATAATAATAAATGCTATTTGTGGGGCACATTTCTTTACAATATCTCAATGCGCCGATCACTTACTGATACTTAAGTACATTTTACACAAAGACTGACGGACAGACATACACTGGTAAAGCTCAGTGACTAGTTTACACAGGAAATTGCTGGACTTGAAGGCTTTGCGAAATGAGGATGTTTCAAGGTTACTCTTAAAAAACAGTCTAGGCGCATTTTCAGTCTCAGACCTGCAAGCCGCGGAGAGTTCCTTTCGGTTGGTGCGACAAAACTGAAAGAGCGCTCGCAAAAACATTTGAAGTTGTGCTTGGTAATTTTGACAAGCCTCTCGGACGAAGACCGGAGGGTTCGCGACGGTTCAGTGATAGGACGAGATAATATAGATAAACCTACTGCAGTCGTGTATCTCTATCGGCAAGTTTTAACGTCAGTGTTGTCGTTTTCCTCACGTTGCAGCCCCACATGTTCTCTACTTCCGGCCGCCTACCACAGCCAACGAGCCAGGCTGGTTCCACAAAGACAGGCCTCTCTACCAGACGCGGCCCTGGACCTACGTTGAGCGAAAACCCAAGATCAACAGCGAGATGTCCAGGTTTGTTCTTTATGACTTGCTTTATGAGTCACTTAGAGGCCTTTCACACGCGACGGTTTCGCACGCCTAGAAGCGGTGAAATACACTCCCAGCCAAACAAATCCGCTTACAAGGGGCACTGCCTGGGGACGCCGTCGCCACGCCTGTAAATAGAACACGTACGGTCCTATTTTTATCCTCCGCTCGTCACGCCAGTTAGTCGCCGCTGACCGAGCTTTGTGTATTGTCGAGACTACATTTGTATTTTCAGAGGGGACTAGGCATATATAGGTGTCAGCAGTGATCAAGTAGAGATTGTCAATCCCGCGGCGCCCGAGTTGTTCAAGTGATTATGTATGACCTTCCAAGCGCCAAAACTGAGAAGAAGAGGGTTATGTAAGCCTAAGCCGACCTCCCCTCTAGATGTCAGAGTGTTATCCAACTGGTGGCCAGCTCACAAATGGGTTCAGCCACTCGATGTGGATTAGTGCCGTGACTGAGCAGATGAAGCTCGTTTATGTTGTGCGTGTCAAGCGCACAGTTCAAGGCATGCATATGCCCAGTATTTTGCTGTCTTCCTAGGACAATACCATGCAGCGACGTATTGTTATCGCCAGAAATACGAACCCGGCACTGAGTTGACGTATCTGATATAGTCTTTGGTGGGGTGGGGGGAGGGGGTGGGGGAGGGAGTGGGTATAGGCTGGAGTGTTCCTGAGGCGGTTCCTGATTGTGCGTGCGTGCGTGCATGTGTGTGTGTGTGTGTGTGTGTGTGTGTGTGTGTGTGTGTGTGTGTGTGTGTGTGTGTGTGTGTGTGTGTGTGTGTGTGAAAGAGAGAGACGGAGGCCGGGGGGAGAGAGTTTCCTAAACATTACCTGACTTACCGTCTGTGACATGAATGCCTTAGATACGTCTATATCATTCAGGTATGGGAGTGATTGGACATCCTAATCCTACCTCCATCCCACCACCACCACCACCAACTTTTCCTCATGATCCAACTTGGAATTTGTATTTGAATTGTATTTTGTTCAAGGCCGGGTCTACATTTTCTTCTTTCTTCTATTTTTTCCAGGTTCGTGGACAGCATGGCACTCACCAACAGACAGTTCTCGTTATTCTAAGGACAGTTCGTGAGACAGGTCATCCGGACGACCATCTACCACCTCATGCGTTTGCTCAAACTTTTTACTCCGCAACTGAAACACCAGCTGACCGACTTCCCAACAAAACAAAGCATTTCTTCAGGGGGCAGGAAACGGGGTGTAATGCATGTGAGGTGTCCTGCACAGTGACTTGTGTGCCGCGATTATTTCCAATCCAGTCGCAGTTAATACTGGTTTTCAGACGGCTGATGATCAGCTTAAACCACACTGCAGGTTTGTCAGGTCGTTGTAGGAATATTGTTGATTTTCGGGACATTTCGAAGAGTTTATTGGATAATGAATGTTCATCTTTTTATCACGGTTTTATTCGTTTACACGTGTTCGTGTACATACGCTTATTTTGCATCCCAGGACTTGCTGATTTAAGCAGAGTCATTGCTGTTCACAACCAAAGATTATTTTGTGAATTGCTGCTTCCATTAAAAACACTCAAGCAAGAGATTTATTTTGAAATAAACGGGGAATGCTTTCTATATGAATGTTTTGTGAATCTTCCGGTAATGATGAGTGATTGCAATATTGTTAAAGTTTTCTTTTTGTATCGTTGTCATTTTATGCCTCTAGTCTGTAATTTCTCATGTTTCGTTTCGCTCAGCGTCGGTTTTGCCGCAGTGAAAACTAGCTTACCTATGCAGTATTCGCTCTCCCCCTATGCTTTGAGTTTCTGCTCTGTGCAGACAACCAGCAAAATAGCTGAACTGACATTACGAACGCGAAACGCCACGTCAGTGTTGAGAAATCCTTTACCTTACAGACAGTATTCGAAATTGCGGTTGGCCATATCTGCAAATGATGCGATCACAGAAGGTTGATTAACGGCTTAGAATCGAGAGCTGTGAAAATTTATGTCCGTGGTCCCTTTTGCTGGTGTGGTCAAACGTAATTTGCTTTCGTGTGTATGTCGCTTGTTTCCGGCGTGTGAATATCACTGAGTGTCTTAATATGAGAGTCGGTGTAAAGTTAGAGTTTATTCTGTTAGTCGAGCATGTGCCGTGTATAGGCTACTTTCGTTAACAGTGGTAAGTTTTAGTTTTAAATTCGTTTTCTGTTCCATGTATGTCAGTATAGCCACGTCTGATTCGTATGTCCTGCTGACATGTTGATAACTAATTTTAAGTAAAGAAACATTGGAAACAATCATGTGCACTCTTAACTGATTTGAGCAAGTAAGACCAAAAAGAAAACATCCATATATGGTTTTCCCTTTATTAAATGAGGCAAGAGACTACCTAGTGTTACTATCTGCTGTGTATAGCTTAACGTTCCACGTCACTGATCTGCAATTGTCAGTTTGGTTTGGTTCCTCGTTCCTCGTTCCTGTTTTGTCCTCTTGCAGTGTGAAGTGATGGTCCCACCATAGCGTTCTAATTATATTTAAGAATAATTCTTCTTGTGTAGACCTTGTCATCAACAGGTCAGCTATCATCAACAACAGGTTCTGATTATGCTGATCTGTCTTGACGTACATGCTTATATTTCACACCATTAAAACCGAGGAGTTCGTCGCGATCTGCTCGTTGTCAAAATAAATTGACCACGGTTTTCTCTGTTGCGTTTCATTTGTACTGTGTTGGCGTGTGTGAGCTTGTGCGACTGCCGGATGTGAGGTTGATGTGCACATGAATGAAAACGTGAATTCAATACGCAAAAACTGATGTTTTTCGTATATAACTATGCAAGCTTCAGTCCAAACGCATGTAATGCGCAAATGTTGTGGAGGGTTATACAAACAGCAACCTCCTCGCGTGTTAACAGATACCGGCGTTAGCAACATTTTTAGTGAAATGCACTTAGATGCACGGTAGTTCGACGTTTTCGGTCATAAAAGTCACACACACACACACACACACACACACACACACACACACACACACACACATACACATAAAGTCATGATCTCCGTCAGCAGATGTGGGTGACAGCTGACAAGTATGTGTTTATTTTTATCCCCTGTCATGCCCCCCCCCCCCCCGCCCCTCTCTCTCTCTCTCTCTCTCTCTCTCTCAGACACACACACACACACACACACACACACACACACACACACACGCACGCACGCACGCACGCACGCACGCACGCACGCACACACACACACACACACACACACACACACACACACACACACACACACACACACACACACACACACTCAATGGTTCACTCTGACGCTTTGAAAGCACACACCAAACGACACGAGGGCGAGACTGAGAGAGAGAGAGGCGTATTAATGAACTTGCTTTCTGTCCACCGAGGTCAGCATACACTCCACCGTTTCCTTCCGCTACACGAGCACTGACGAGTCACTTACAGAAACTGACATCACACTTGGCACGTGTCTGTCATTGTGACACAGGATACTGGCATACACACTGAGTCATTGGTCAGTTTCACGACCGCTGATTTTTGTACGGACAGTAGCTGATCAAGTTCATGAAACTTCACCGTGTTTGACATGGAATTGCTTTGGTCGTTGTCGAAGCTGGCTCTGTTTTTTGCGACAGCGAGAATGTCTATTTTTGCCGCTCGAGGTAAGCCTAAAAATATCACATTGTTAATAAAACTGGCGTTTTCAGCAACATGACTGACAAAACAGTTTTTGAATTTGCAGTGCAGACCTTGTGATTTGGGCTTGTGGGATATGTCTTGCTCATTTAGTGATACTGATAGCATTGTTTTCTAACTGCATTTTGACGAAATTGTCTTGCCTTCTCTTTGACACTACTGAACCGGGCACGTCATTAGCCGTAGTAGTAGTAGCAGCAGTAGCGGTGGTAGTTGTAGCAGTAGAAGTAGTACAGTAGTAGCAGTACTGAGTTGATAAACTATAGTTCAGTGGAGTAGCAGCGGTAGTAGTAGCAGCAGTAGAAATAGAAGCGCTATATAAGCACTGACATTATTATTATTATTGTTGTTCAGGCTTGGGAATGTTCAGTCATTTGGCAATTTTCGGCCAAATTTCCTATTCTTTCAGCCAAAAAAATGTAAGTTTCAGCCAAAGAAAAGGAAGGAGGAAAAAGGTTGCAGACACTATCATGATATATGTAATGTCATATGGGAGAGTCTAACTTCACTTTGGAAGACTTGTATTCAGTATCAAGGCAGTATTTTACTTTTGGGTGCCGGGAGAGGGTACTAATTGCCTTTAAATGCTGATTTTTATTTTATTTTATTTTTTTTTGGGGGGGGGGGAGGGGGAATTGCCCCTGTGTTCCCCCAGCAGGACGCTGCCTCTGCGCCCCAGTCTAGGTTTCAGTCTTTTTTTTTTTTTTCCTCAGCAGTTCCCCAGCCTGATTATTATTATTATAGAAGTAGTACCAGCAGTAGCAGAAGTTTATTGTAGCTCAATAGCTCAAACAACATTCAAAAGAACCGGTTACTGGAATATTTAAGTACTGCTGATGCAGAAAAGGAGAATTTCGTCATATTCTCCCATTTTGCAATCCTCATCGGATTATTTTCTACCAAACTAATCGCACATCATGCATTTATAAATTCAGAAAAGAATCTTTAAGTTAAATTTAAACGATTTTGTTACTTCCCGGGCTGCTCCAAGGCGGTTTCCTTCCGGGTCCTCCGGCTGCTCTCTCCAAGCAAAACAAACTGAAAACTGAAAAAAAGAGTGGTTGGGTGGCTTTGCACCGAGCCCACGCGCTCACCCAAGGAGGAAGCAACCCGAACTAATTTCCTGTAACAGACACTACAAGTTCTTGAGAAAAAAAAAAAAGTCTTCAGTGGAATTTGTTTTCACCAAGTGAACTGGCAACACAAATCGCTCGCAGCTAACAGTGACAAGTCTTGTCAGAAGCTACCTATAAGTGGTATAAAATCGTATAATGGAAAAAAAAACCTACGTCAGTTTTCAAACGTCTGTGACAGCAATGGGGGAACGTCAGCCGCCCATGATTGCGTTTAATCCCTTCGCTGCAAAACACAAACGGTCGCTCCCTGAGTACACCCCTTCATATCAGATGGCGCAAAACAGCAAGAGAAACAAAGCCTGCTTTTTACAGTTCCACTTCTCGAATGCCGGTCTTGATCAGTTTTGAACAATTTGACAAACGGGCTACTGGTACGATACATGACATGCAGCGACGATGGCAGTGACGGGGTTAATTATGATTATTAGGTCTCAAACAGTTGCAGACAAGAGCCTTATCTACCCTCTATTTACAGTTAAAAAGAATAAAAAAAGAAATAAAAAACTCAAATGTTTTCTTACTAACTTACAGCAGTGCCGTGGAGAGAGCAGGGTGACTACCCCGAAGACTACGACCATTTTGTGCTGTACGTCACACAAGAGATCGTGCCCATGACTGGCGAGAAAGCTCTGGCTGACGGCTGTGGCAAGAAGGGGCGACCGTACAAATACCGCGGCGAGTCGCACGTGCAAGCATTACGTCAGGTGCTGAAGGACGTGAGGGAGGAAGTTTGGGTGGGTGCAGTCACCACCACAACCCCATGGATGTGGGCCGGTGAGAGAGTTTTTCTTGTTGTTGTTGCTTATTTTCCATTGGCTAGTTTCAGTTACTGAGTTATTGTTGTTGTTGTGCCAGTCTGTTTTTGTTGTTGATGTCTTTTTGTGGAGTGTGTGTGTGTGGGGGGGGGGGGGGGGGTGGACATGTTGCATGTGGCAAGAGGAAGCGTACAAAATATCCTTCCGTCCATTGTGTCCATGAGCAATGTATCGTATTGTTCGGTCTCCCCCCTCTCCGGCCCCCCACCCCCGACACACACACACACACACACACACACACACACACACACACACACACACTCCACAAAAAAATTAACACACACACACACACACACACACACACACACACACACACACACACACACACACACACACACACACGCACTGTACTGCTCTAGCCGAATAATTTGACGCAGTGTTTGAGGCACTATGATAATACGTGTCGCGGGGGCTGATTCAGCAACCAGAACCGTTTAAAGCCGGCTTTGGTCAGGAAGAAACGGTGAGACTTTGTTGTCCGCGTTGCAGGTGACCGTTATCTGTATCAGCTGGTGGGGTTTACTCCAAGCCTTCCAGAGTACAGCATCATCCGCATTCCCGGAAACAACGTCTTCCTGTGTGCACTCGAGTGTCACAACTCCCGCTTCGTTATGCTCCAGGTACGCTTAAGGCAAAAATGACATAGTTACAACACACACTCAAAAAGTAATACTGATAATAATAGATTAGCAACCTTTGGCAGTGAGTGTTTACAGATATGCAAGCAACACTTTTTTATGTAAATACACTTAGATACACAGTAGTCGGTTTCGGTCATCATTTATAGTACAACACACGCGTACTTACAAAAATTATCAGTATCAAAACAACGACAACGGCAAACGAAACGCCATGATTACCATCAGCAGAAATGGGTGAATGACAAGTGTGTGTTTCTCTCTCTCTCTCTCTCTCTCTCTCTCACACACACACACACACACACACACACACACACACACACACACACACACACACACACTACAAGAAACCTCTCACGTGACTACGTTTCATCAAAAGGGAAACAGCTGCGGTTGCGCAAAGAGCCCTCCAGATCTCCTACCCACCTCTGGTCAACTGCCCACATTTAGCACGAACTCCAGACTGCGCTGTCCAGGAACCTATGATCAGATCTGCGGTACCGTGTCTACCTACTCCGTTTACAGAAGCAGTAAGTGTAAAACAGTCACGCATCACTGAATCCTAGCTTGTTTCATTCAATTCCCCAGCAAGCCGCGGTACATCAGAGGTCGTCGTCTAACACGTGACCTATCGTCGGCCGTTTTCATTGGACTAACTTCGTTCCCGCCAAAATCGAAATAATCTGGGGTCTGTGCAGACTAGCGGAAGACTGATTTTCAGGTACGACAGAGTATGCATTGCTGCAAACAATTATTCATTGTTTTATCATTGACAGTGCTGCCTGAGTCGGTACGCTGGGCAAATCTGGTGGAGCGGCAGAGATACGGCGGCCGAAAGGCTTTCCTATATAAACCGCGGCCCATCAGTATGGACGGTTCCCTGCTTCTGATGGCCGAGGCCAACTGGACGTCAAAGATGGGATACATTTGTAATGGTAACCGTCTCACCGGCGCGCGCGCGCACGCACACACGCACGCAAACACACACACACACACACACACACACACACACACACACACACACACAGCCGTCTTGCTGCTCTCACCTTGGGAAAATGAAGTGTCATTCATTGTTTCATTCATCTGCACAACATGCAGAAGTTTAGTTTTTTTTTTTTAACCATTGAAATCTTATATTTGATTCTGAAACAACTGCTTTCCTGTCACTCAAGGCACCTCAAGACCAGTTCCCGGGCCGACCCACAACAGACATATCTGGGCGCACCACTCGCCAGCGGCACGTGAAACCTGGAGAAACGCATGTAACATGTGCGTGAGGAACGGCAGTCAGCTGCTGATGTTGTCACGTGACGACGATGACTGCATTCAGGAGGTCCAGGAGCAAATGGAGGAAGCTCAAGGCTACTGGGTGGCCCTGTCTCGTCAGAACGTGTCCCTGTGGCTAGACGGTGAGGCTAAACTAACTAAGTAAATATCAATGTGGATTATCTCATTTTACGTGGATAACACTGAGGAATTTTATGCGCATTATAACCCATACTTTATCGTTGCAGGTTTGCCCTCTTGCGGTAGTACCTGTTTCTAACCAGAATGTGCGGCATACAACTGTGATCTTTGCGCTGTGTGTGTGTGTGTGTGTGTGTGTGTGTGTGTGTGTGTGTGTGTGTGTGTGTGTGTGTGTGTGCAGAATTTTAATGTATTGTATTGTATTGTCGCTGTGTCTGGGCGGACATGAAATTTCCCCATGAGGGATTAATAAAGTAATCTTATCTTATCTTAAATAATTCAATAAGTAAATAAATTTGGTTTAAAATGAAGCCGGATTCGAGCCTGTGCACAATGACTTTTATCTACGCGTCTATTTCATGATTATCAGTCCTCGGAGAAGACAGCTTTTGTTTAGAGGACGAATGCCCTTGTCAGTTAGAGCGCAAGTGTGCCGGAAATACTAATAGTTCCATCTTTACTCAGCCACCAATCGGTCAATGGCCAATGTCCGACGCCCATATGAAATTATGATTAATTGTGGAGAAAATTGCTTTGGTCGGAATGACGAGTGCTATTTTTTGTTTTTTGTTTTAACACATTTTGTACCGCGCATGAGAATTCCACGTTTTTTACTCTTTTCGGTTTTGACACAGTATGCAAAAATCAGGCCGCAAGATGAACGGTTCTTTAACAGCTCTTGACCCAGCAAACACGAGTGTAATCAAGGGGCAACACTCCCAAGAAGCCAAATTTAAATCCAAAGACATAAATTAATTATATGAAGCCACTGGTGCACAACTTCTAGCTTACTTGGTAGGAATTGAGTAAAGTACACGCAATACTAATTCATCAAACTTGAATTAACCAAAATACAACCAGCTGGTCTAGTTGTCAGTCATGCTATCGTTCCTTCGACTTGAAGGTACGCCGATGCGTGAGCCGGCGATCTACCACGACCATGGCAAGGCAGGATGCCTCGTGATGTCTCTGAAACAAGGTGACCCGACCTTCACCTTTGAGAGCTGCACGGGGATACAGCTGCAGGTTCTCTGTGAGAAAGGTAACTTTAGTCTAGTGCTGCAGGTCTTCAGTCGTCTGGAAAAAAAAGGGTCCGTGCGCCCATAAAACTGTGGCGTTGAGGCATTTTTTCCCCCAAAATGACGGATGAGGTTCTACTTGAGGTAACCTACGAAGTACCCGGCCATCCACCCCTCCACACACACACACACACACACACACACACACACACACACACACACACACACACACACACACACACGCGCGCGCGCGCGCGCGCACCAACAACAACAACGGCAACCAACCAAAAAGTCCAATAAAAAACAAAAAACAATAAAAAACAAAAAAACAGAACAACAACAACAAAAACCCCCAACAACAAAAGAACAACAACCCAACAGAAAGAAACAAATCACCCCCACGCCCCCCTCCACACACACCCCCGACCCCCCCCCCCCCCCAAAAAAAAAAAAAAAAAAAAAGCGAAAAAAAGAAGCAGCCCCCCCCCCCCCCCCAAAAAAAAAAAAAAAAAAAAACACAAACAAACAACAACCAAACAACAACAAACAAACAAACAAAACACCACCACCACCACCACCACACACACACACACACACACACACACACACACACACACACACACACACACACACACACACACACACACACACACAGATAAGTGAGGTCCTGGAAGATCCTACATTAGAAAAATTTTAGTTTGGGGCTAATCAGAGTATAATAATAACGATGAGATGTGTAATAACTCTCTGTGTGCAGACAGCAGAATCCACCTGGAGACGTTTACACATGATGACATTGGAAATCACGTGACAGCTGCAGGAAGGACATCTGGCGTCGATAACACTTGTGAGTAGTTTATCGAGATGATATAGTAGTGCTGGCTACAGGCTCACGGCTGAACAGTTGACTAAGTCTTACTGCATGGAGCCGATTGATCTTTGAAAGATCTCTGGTGGAATAATAATAATAATAATGAGTATTGTATAGGCGCTTTACACAATTTCATGAATCGGCCCAAAGCGCCTCGAACTGAACCCAACACGCACGCTCACGCGAATCACACGCATTCTCTCACACACTGGACATAAACACATTACAATCACGTGGTGCGAAGGGTCAGCTCAGCTATTTAAATTTCGGAATTTTCAAATTAAAAATTTTGGTGGGCTGAACATTTCCAAAGCAGAGGGGGAGGAAGCCGGAGTACCCGGAGAGAACCCCCGACGATCGGCCCGAATGAAGGGTGCCACATACGAGAAGGAAAAATTCCTTGCCCCGAGTGGGACGCGAACCCCTGACCTCTCGCATTGGTGACAAGTCTCTTAACAACTAGACCACCGACCGCCCCATTCCTCAAAATCCTTTCATTCTCTCTTTTAGACTCAGCCACCGTCTCGGCGCTGATAGCCGTGCTGGTCTTGCTCTCGTTTCTCTCCGTTGTTCTTGTCGTCTGTCTGTGTAACAGGTAAGTGTGTTCGTAACAATTATCATGAGACATTATTATTTATTCTTTCACGGTACATATGTCTCAACTTACGCGCACTGCGGTGTTTCAATTCAGTTTCAAGGTTTTTGTTTGCCATGTGCATGAAAGAACCTAGACAATGAAATCAAGAAAATAATCAAACAAAAGAGAAGTATGCTCATATTGTGAGAAGAGAGAGAGAGAGGATGGGTGGGTGGGTGTTTGGGTTTAACGTCCTTTTACACCACATACGGAGGGGGGGGGGGGGGGGGGGGGGGGGAGAGAGAGAGAATTAACTGTTTTGGGTGTACATTTCCTCATTATTGTTTCAGATTTCCCCTGTGGTGTTTCCTATACCTTTTCTAAGATACTACTGAACAGATGCCCCATAATTCAGCACTTGCTCTGTTCTCATTGCAAAACTCGGAACCAAGTTAAACTGAATATTAGAACGTAAGATCAGAGTAGACGTACGTAAGACTACTCTGAGTCTGATCTTTCGTTCTAACATAGGTCAAATGTGTCCATGATCGAACGCGTATCATTGCGCAGGGAAACTAAAAGCACACGCTGGATGATTGTTTTTACTGAACTGATCTGATATAACTTCCGATGCAATCATTGTTCTGTCTACCCTACCCTGCTCTACCCTACCCTACCTACCCTACACTACCACCGGCTGGGGCTAAATACTTATTAGTGCTGGTCTTTTTCTCGTTGCCCCGTCTTTGATATCACCCATACCTGGTGGAAAAGGACGTTAAACTCTCAAACTCCCAAACACCCACCTACCCACCATACCATACCATACCATACCATACCATACCATATCTGATGCCCAGAGATCGGTTTCTGCCTCGCCGGAAAGTCAAGAGAAGGCCAGCAAACGACAGTACAAATGAAGAGAGGGAGCCAGTCGCCAGCCCACCAGACGAGACACCCCCAGGACACGTCCTCACTGAAGGAGAATCCGACGCCCCCGAAAACAACAGAAGCGAAAAAGAGAGTCTTCAAACTCACCCTAAAACACCCGGCAACTCATACTGTCCTCGTGATTCTCTGGGCTACACCGTCGTCACCAAGAGCAGACAAATACGCCCCCCAACCACCGCCGGATGCGGCGGAGACAACGCGAGCAGGAGTTCGCAGACTTCCAGGTCTCACGCCACTAATGATTTGTACATTGCTGCCTCTATAAATTTCTGGCAGCACGCTTTTTTTTTTTTTTTTGTTACAAAAATCCAACCAAACCAGACAATGGTTTCCAGAAGCAAGACATGTGTACAAAGTGCATGCCCCCCCCCCCCCCAAACAAAAAAAAAAAAACCCTAACAAAAAACAAACAAACAAACAAACAAACCAAGAAGCCTCGAAAGCGTAATTTGCTATTCTACTGATGCCAGCCTTACATACTGAAATAGCTAAAAACTATGCATTTTGTTATTCATGTCCTGCACATGCTCAAGGGTATGGTTAAGAACAGGCCATCTAGACTAATCTATTAAGCCAAGTCTACCAGTTTTCAACACATCAAACATACTCCTTTACACGAAATCCCCAAAATTGGGGTCAAGTAATTTTAAAGAACTGCAGAATGAGACGTCAGCATTTTCACACCGAAAAAATCGTGCACTGCTTGCTATTTTTTTTTTTTTTTTTTTTTGCACTTTTAATAACTCAAAAAGAAGAAGAAGAAAAAAGAAAAGGGAATTTCATTTTAATAATACAGGTCCTCTTACTCATTAACTGAACTTGTCTCATTTCAATATGCTTATGTGACCCTCAGGTCCTCTCCGACCTCAAGGTCAGTGGAGTACACGGAGGTGTGTGTCTCGGACGTGAACCACGACAGCCCGGATCAGGAGGAGGAGGAGCAGAAACACCAGGATGACCTCGACAAACGTCGCTCCAGAGCCGCAGCGCTCCGAGCGGAATCCAAAGACACCGTGGCAGGGTCTGAGGACACAACCTACAGTGTTCTGAGCTACCGGAGGGCCATCCAGAGGGCATGGGTGGGCCTCAAGCGCACGGCGGCCTACGCCCACGTCATCGTGCGTCGGCCCAAGAAGGGTGACGAGGCTGATGACACGTCACACGCTGTGAGTGGCGGTGACGTGGGCGTGTATGACGTCACACAGCCCGTGGCCCCACGCGTCCCTTGCATCGACAACGTGTACGATCACACAGAACCCCAGCATAAAGTCAGAACACCGACAGCACGGGTTGCTCCCAGAAAAATGAACAGGCCAAGTTTTGAGAGTGTGGTTTGAAATCACTGCCGGCTGCGACTCAGTCACCCCGCCCGGTTCAGTCTGCTTTGGGGTAAGGGGGAGGGGGAGGGAGGGGGGGGGGGGAGGGTTCTGTACAGAACAGCAACTGGCGAAGCCGAGAAATTCACGGGCCTCCCCGAGAGTGGCCTGCAAAATTCCTGTACGGCAGCGAAAAGCACGAGTCGGTTCGGCTTATAAGTTCCAAGGCTGGGTAGGGTAAGATATTTTCTATAGTCCCCAGGACCGCCTCTCAAGCCGCCTACCTAAGGTAGAGGCTGCACACAGGCCTCAGGTCTTTTGCCTCCACCTGTATTGCTAATTGTGTGTATACAAAAATCTGTGAAATAAAACTTGATTCTGTTTAAACCAAGCCGCCTACTACCGTATAAAACTTTGTGTGAATTCTTATTTGTATACACTCTTTGTGGAGGAAAATAAAAGATCTTGGATTATGTTGGACTGTCAGTATCGGGTATGATCTTCAAGTGACAACCGCGCCAGTCAGTGAAGTAGAAGTGAACGAACAAACTACTGCAGTTTATTTTTCAACGGAAGTGGTTTGACAGAAATCGGCTGTGCCACTGACTTAAGTTTTCTCTGAATCAGCCCGGGTTGCACTGATGTATCATAACTATCATTGACTGAGCGACTTGTCCTTGTTTAACAGAGACCCACTGGGTCACTGGTGACCCATTAACTTTGACCTTGTGACCTAGATAATCAATTAAATGAAACCTAAACAATTAATGTGGGAGCCATGACATTAGGACTGATTTCCCTTTAGCCTGCTCGCAAGCAGCTGACACGGTGTGACGGCGGAATGCGAGTCAGCACATTGGCAACTCACTGTTAAAGCCTTTATGTTCATAACGCCTCGGGGAGCTCAGGTGGCCGAATGGCAGAGGGTTGGACTTCTAATGCTCGGGTCGTGAGTTCGTATGCCGGCTGGGGCCAAATATTTGTGCTGGCTTTTTCATCGTTGTCCCCTCCCCCCCCCCACCCCCCACCCCGCCCCCGGCGTCTTTGATATTACCCGTGTGTGGTGGAAAGGACGTTACCCCCCCCCCCCCCCAACTGAACTCCCACGCACCCTCGTAACACCGCTGAAATGGAAAACTGTCGCTTTCAAAGCTGTAATGCTGTTTTCCAGATAGAAGGGTGTTTCGTGTGGACACTCCCATTGCGACCATCATTTTTCTTGGCCTTTTGGCTTCTACGATTAGAGAAATACGATTTTCTTTCAGCCTACGGTCCATGAATACCGTGGGACTAGACGGCAAAGCGTCTAGCCACCAATCCGTGCCGTCGAGGCTAGCTCGTCAGTCCTCAGTCAGTCCGCAACCAAACAAGGTCGTCTGCTCAGACAACCAACACGCCGGCCAGAGTCACCGCAATACCGCGGTTGCCGGTTACGAAACGTCGGGTGCTCTCCAGCGAACGGTCCTCCTGATGTGGGCTACGCATGCGATGGCGAGCAACGTGAGCGTTTCGACCGGCGAAGATGTTCGCGATAAGATTAAATCAATGAAAGTTCCTGAACTGAAAAAAAAATATCTGAAAGACAGGGGCGTGCGTTTTAGTGGCTACACAAAAGCGCAGCTTATCACTCTAGCCCTTGAAGCAGATCGGCAGTCGCTTCAACCGAGAGGTAGGCGGTGTAAAGGTCAAGTCGACCTGTGACTTGTGGCTTGCCACTAATTTTTATTCAAGCACTTTGGCTGTTTATCAGTGCGAACTGAACTTTTGCTTGGAAATAAAAGTCTTTCTTTCTTGATTTTTGGTTCCATAACCATTGTGTTTAAACAATGTAGGTACCGGGACAGAATTTGTCCGCCTGTACCCGACGAAATGGCGGCTGCACACGCTAGGCCACTGACACCGGTCGACGTTCTGCCTTCGAATCGATTTTATCCACAAATTTCTTGAAATTTTTGAAGAAAAGGACTCAAACTGAACGATCTCACCATTAGGTAAGACCATCTCTGGGAATTTCTCCAGCTTATCTGATTTTCTCGAGCCATTTTGGCAGGCGATAGCAACGCAGTGGTAGTGCGACATCGTGTGTGACTCGAGTGGCCCACATGCCGAGTCTATCAAGCCTAGTCTCGGTCCAAAATCGCGCACGTTCACGCATGTTCACGCGCTATAACGAGAATCGGCAACCGCAGTATTGGTCTCAGATCAGTGCTATAGCATTGTGACCCGGGCCAAATCACTCACAGAGTGATTCTCTCAGTCATGCGCAGAGTCAGCACATTCCGGCGATGAAACTGTGACTGACGTGACGTTCTCCACACGCTGTTGTATGGATGTCAGTCATACGTATTGAGACCTCAATAATATTAATAATAATAATACATAGCTTTTATAGAGCGCTTTTCTCCAACTTCCCATACGTGGTGGAAAAGGACGTTAAACTCCCAAACACCCACCCATCCTCTCCAACTTCCAAGGACTCGCTGCGCTTAAAGCACACACACACACACACACACACACACACACACACACACACACACACACACACACACACACACACACACACACACACACACACACACTGCACACACACACACACACACACACACACACACACACACTGACACGCGCTATTTACATCCCCTCGGCTTTCATACAGTTTGGCAGCCGGTGCCGCCAACGAACTCATGATGCACACAGATCGACAGACTGAAGTTCACAGATTAACGTTACTATCACGGGCCTGGCGAAGAGAAAGGTCTTCACATGCGGTTTAAACGGAGGCAAAATTAAATTATAAGGCTATTGTGTGTTGTTGTTTGCTTTTTGTTTTGTTCTGTTCTTTTTTGTTGTTTTTGAAATTAAGGCTACTGTTGTTGCTTTTTGTCAGTTTTCAGTCGCCCCCTAAGCCCTGAGCAAACACTGAGCCAGCGTGGTTTCATCCTCCTCAGTGTCAGCGTTGTGTGTAATGCAATATTTTTTGTCTTTTTTTTGTTTTTTTGTTGGTCAGATATTGTTGAAAGGTGATTTCATGAAAAATAATGACTGATGTGTATTGTTCTGTCAATGATATGCCGAATAAAGTCTAAATTAACAGAGGCGTTTTGTCGTACACGCTCTAGTCATCGAGTACTGATTTCAAGTTATATTCGTCGTATCTTTGTCTCGTGTCTTTGATAACTGAACTGAACTGAAGGGGAGCCGGGATAACCGAATGGTAGAATAGATTGTTGGACTTCCCGGCAATGCTCGGCGCCGGGTCAGTCCGGCGTGACTCAGTGACTCGTTCGCGGCCGAATCCCGGCTGGGGCCAAAACTGACCCGGCTCTCCGCCAGTCGCTCAGCTCCGCTCAAGTTTGATGTCACCCACACGTCACAGTCAGCGCCGCCGGGTGGAAAACTTGAGGATGTTAAACTGTCCGCACTGAAACACCTCCCCGCCACCCGTATCCGTCTTTGCCGGATACAGTGGACCCATCCTGTGATTCCTGTGGCCACTGCTGCGGCATTGATGATAAGCCTAACTGACTGATTTACTAAGAAAAATCATACTTTCTTCCTTTTCCTTTTGAAGCTCAGAGACAAGCTGACGGATTTCAACCTATTAGGCAATTTCATATAAAAATATATTTACACACACACACACACACACACACACACACATTTGTGAACACATCCACGAAACACACTGTGCCAGAGAACTGAAGACTGCGGAGGGAGTAACCCCAGTCACGTGGCTAAAGAAAGTCGAGGTCGTAGTTCCCGAGTTACGGAGGGAGCTGGTTTTGCGAACAGCGCCGCAGGGCTGGGCTCTCAGGTCAGGGTAGTTCGATGAGATGAAAAACTGTACGAATGGAGATCTCTGTTGCCAAAGGAGTCGAAAGGACGCGTGTGTACGTACACGAGCCAATCAGAACATGGTATGCAAATAAGGCTTCAGCATTTTCACAAAAAGATCCGGGTTTTATTTTTTGCTAATGGGAGCTGTTTTACTCAAATATTATTATATCCGTGATATTTATGACTTCGTCGAACATAAAAAGGCCCCAGAAAGGAAACCACGCCAAACACATACCAAATCAGTGTCACGTGACCTCTCCACGGCCTTTTCTGCATCTTGCCGGTGTCAGCTCAACAAAGCAGTTTTAATCTAGTTCGAAGTTTTAGTATGCCTGGGGTATGTATGAGTTTGAAAGTTGCACAGATAATTTCAGTGTTTGCATAAGTAATAAGAAAAGTTTACTGCACCCTTTAGTACAATGTTTTTTGTGGGATTACAGGGAAAAAATGTTAATTTGTTGGCGAAAAATCTCGCGGCCATTTTGCTTCTATTTTACGTCCGCATATATCTCGAAACTATTTGGGTGATTCCTATCACTTAACTTTGAAAGAGGGTTATTCTTACTTTTGAATTGTTCGTGCATTTTACAAGAAGCTTCTGGTCAAATGATACGAAAGAAAAAGGAAAAATCGGTGATGAGAAAGATAGCGGCTTCGGTTTGCACTAGCAGCCTTCGCATGCAGCTATCCTGGCCCCCATTGGTTGAATCATTCACTTCCTACTTACGTTCACACACAAGCAGGCAGACTGGTCTCCCGTGTAATTTTTTTTTTCTATCTTGCAAATGATGTTTCATTTTACTAAATCTTATACAAGAAGATCAATGTAATGAATATATACTATAACATTCATAATCATATAGCTCTCTGGAAATACAAATTAAAACATAAATTCCCAGTAACTCTTAGCAGTAGCAAAGTATTTTTGTGTGTTGGGGGTGGGGTGGGGGGTCTTTGTGTCTGAACGTATGTGAGTGAATGAGTAAATGAGTACCACTCCTTGTGATTTCACGTCGTTTAATCAATGATTCACAGTGACAATTTCAAAGTGAACAGTGGCTGAAGAAAAAGCAAAAGCAATGGATGAACCGACAACACAAAGGAACAAAAGAATTAATGATAACATAAAGAAAGTATCAGATATTCCTCTAGTGAGAGAGAACAGCCATGATGCTTTCGTCTGCAATGCTTCCATTTGCCTCCAAATTAGTGCAAAGAATCATAGAAGTGGAACAGTTTTGAAGCTGGCTACACGCAATATAGTCGCTCTTGGCGCGTATTCGCATCTTCTGGAAATCTTACGTGTTTCGCGTCAAACAAGCAGTATAAGTGCAATACCTTTGCGAACCGAAATACACAAAATATCGCCTGCTCACTGCCTGAAGTAGGAAGTGAATGATCCAACCAATGAGGGCCCAGTTCAGGGTGCTGCGGATAGCTGCATGTGCAGCCTTCACCTTGGCTTTGGAAAATGCCTCCGTTTCAAGGGACAAGACCAATATATTCACTAATTCAGCAGCAACACTGTAACAGGAAAACTACAAAAAAAACAAACAAACAAAGAAATGATCACAGGCATGGGAATTGTCCGCCTAAAGGCAAATTTCCGCCTAAATCAAATTGGGTTTCTGCCTTTAAAAAAAAAAAAAAATCCGCCTAAAAAAGTCTGGTTGAAAAAAAAATTGTAGCTCCGCTTTTCTTTTTACCGATTGCCGCTGAGTTGTTGGCCGCCCACTTGAGTACGCGATACCTTAAAGGAAAGTACAGTGTTTCTTTTGCGGGCAGCACTAAGGCTGAGTGGTACCTCGTTTCCGGTCTATTGCGGTTTTGCTTGACAAGTTGCGGAGTCGAAAAGATTCCAATCAGTGGCAGCTCAGTGATGTTGCTAGAAAATTTTGCTTTAGGCCATTGTCTGATGGTGCTAAAAAAGTTTAGGACATTTTGAAAATGTTTGGGACATTTTATCCGCTAAACGAAAATCAAAGCAAAGCAAAATAAAACAATTAAACATAACCCTGCCCCTGGCCACGTATCAGTTTAGGCTTCTTCTTCGGTGGCATCGCTGTGTTAAAAAAGAAAACAGCACGCTTCGAAACGGGCCACTCGAAAACGAAAGCAGAGCGGACGACACTTTCACTTCCGGCAAAGCATATCAGGGGAAGTCACTCTCGCTACTGCGTAACCGGTGACAAGCACGAAGACCGGCGGCGTTGTATCGGTTTGTTTATAAACTTTCGGTCTCCCGGCCGCGGCAAGTAGCGAATCCGATTTTTATTTTCAAACTGTCATAGCACGGTTGATCGGCTGGCCGATCGGGACATAAAGCTTTAAGACAGTTGGCCGATCAGAGCAAGACAACTTCAGACATTTTGGACAACTTTCGGCATATATGGCCGAAGGGCCGACCATAACGACATCCCTGCAGCTGAAAATGTCAGTAGTGTAACAATTTGTCCAGCGCGGACAACCGTTCGACGACAGTGCTTGTGATAATTCTTGGCGGTGAAAGTGGCTGAGTCAGTGAGTGCCACAGAGGGTGAACAACGGGTTGGCACGTACTTTTGAAAGGTTGACGTACCGGGTCCGTCTTTCTGCCGTCAACCCCCCCCCGGGGGCTTTTCACTTTCTTCGGGCAAAGTCCTTCCTTTGTGCACCGAAAATTTCAGTTTTTTTTACCTCTCCAATTCCCATGCCTGTGATCACTTCTGTTTAACATTGACACACAGGTAGCGTGCCCTTTTGACTTTTCACTTGACCAGATATTCTTCACTGACACTGTACATGTCCATCGTCCAAACAAAGATTGCTTGCCTACAGTTCAGGACCCATGATCCAGTTCCTGAAAGCAAGTACAAATTTTCTCGCCAGTCAGTGGTATGGGAAAAAGTTTTGAAAGATGGCATATAATGTCACATTATTGCTGGAAATTACAGACTGTTTTGCCTTTTTTGAAAAGAAGTTGGAGTTTATGTAATACTTGATTTATTCCAGTTTCGCGGTGGCGGACGTGGCGGTGGTGGTCGCAGAGACTACGGGGGTGGAGCTAGCGATGACCCCAACTCTGAGCAGTTCCGAAAGTTGTTCATTGGTGGACTGAGCTATGAAACAGATGAGGGCAGTCTTCGGTCCCATTTTGAGCAGTGGGGGGAGATTGTTGACTGTGTAGTCATGCGGGATCCACAGTCAAAGAGGTAAGATTACATTACATAAGATTGTCTGAATTGCTAAGGTTCATGATAAAAAATTTTGTTTTTGTTTGCCAGTTGCAGGCTGGGAAATTGTCAGTCATTTGATGATCCTCCACCAAACTTCCTATCCTTTACCCCCCCCCCCCCCCCCCCCCAAAAAAAAAAAAAAAAAATCGAAGTTTCCACCAAAAAAAAAAAAAAAAAAACGCAAAACGGGGAAAACGAAAGATTGATAGCTGGTACTTTCGTCAGTCATGTTTTGTAGTGCTGCTGCATTTGACGATGTCGACACTAGCAAACATTTTTATGCGTCAGCAAGCTTTTGAGGACAAATGCAAGAAGAATCGTTGGCTATGGACGTGGACAGATTATATGCGGGTGACCTATGCAAACGGCAAAACGGAACATGTTGGCTAACACATCAGTCGGCAAAATAGACGCAGTAATTCCCCATTTATTTGTAAGACACTATGAATCAGCAATGGTTTGGTCGCTTGGCATTCTGTACTCTTCTCAAATAGCTATGCCGGTTAGCTTTAAGGAGCACGCCATTTCTGTCGGCCATTAACATGCGAACTAGAGCGGAAAACCGAGAAAGCAGAAAATGACCCATGGAACTGACATCGTCAATTGCGACCAACCATTCTGTGGTAAAAGTTCGTGCTACTCCTGAGAGTGGGTGGACTGGGATTTCGTTATTATGAACAAGCCAGGGGAGGAAGAGTTCAAGGGCCGCTACAATAAAGAGCAATTTCGGAAAAGGCCCTGCCAACGCGGCAAGGCCTACTGCCACATGCGCCGAAAAGATATTGTATACAGCAACAGGTAGAGTCTGTGACAACCGCTCCTTCTCCTGTACCCAAACCTGAGGCAAAACAATCCAAACTTTACTGTTCTATTCAAATAATAAGCGGCGACCCAATCCAAAATACTGTAGATGGTAGTCCAGAATGGAATTTTTTTCTTCTTTTTCAAAATCAACTCAAGGTATTTCATGTCTGGTTATGGAGCAGCATGGCTGATAGTGAAACAGTCTATTCTTTTGCCTGCAGTGCGTAATGAAAACAATGAGCAGTTTGCTTGAGCTACATTTAGCAAACAACAATGAACATTGATACATTAAACTGGAAAATACACATATGATGAATGTCAGTGTCAGAATGTAATCTTTTGACAGTTCATCACAAAGGTTCATTAAAAGTTAAAACTGTGTAAAGAGAAGCAGTAAAACATTTTCTCACTCTCAGTGTGTTAAATAAACGGTGACTGAAATTTTTTTTTTTTTTTTCGTAATTTTCAAAATAAACTTTTTTCCCCTTAACTTAAGTGGCCACAGTACAAGTTATTAGGTGACAGAATAAAGTTGTCATGATGTCAGGAGAGGCCTCCAAAATCATGAAATTCGGCGGCGGCCAGGGGGCTTTGCCCCCCCTGGGCCCCCAAGCGGGGCGTTGCCCCTGCACCCCACCAGTGACCTAAGCGGCCCCTGGACCCCGGCCTAGTAAGCCGAAGTCACTTTTTTTTTAATGTTAGGCCCTGTTTTGTGTTTGAGACTTTGACAATAAAGAAAACGTAAACTGAAGAAAATCGACAAGAGCAGCAAACAAAGCCGTATCAGCGACTTTTTCAAACAAACTTGAAGTGATTGCTTGTGCGTATGTCGCTATGTGGTGCCGGCGTGCGGTGTTTGTGTGTGTGCGTGAGTGAGAGAGCGAGCCCAGGAAGTGCTACTAGGAATTCAGCCAGACTAAACAAAGCCCAGTGATTCGACAATGCCGGGATGTCAGACTTCACTCAGAGTCAGAGTCGGCGTACATTGTGTGGACGTGTGTGTGCGTCAGTGGCGTGCATTGTGTTGCCACCGCAGGCACCTGCTTTGCTGTGTTTTTCTGTTGTGTTGGGGAGTAGAGAGAAGCAATGAGAATCATGGTTGTCTATTCATGCAAGCTGTGCGCGCATAATGTGTGCGTGTGCATGTTTCCAGCCATAAATACATCACACAAGTCCACAACACCGCATGCACGACAACTGAATGTGAAACGTAACATGGTGGCACATGCGACTCTGTGTACGTTTTCCGTCACTCAGATTTAGGTAAAGCCACACGATCTTGATCATTGAAAAACTCCACAGAAACACCAAACTCTGCTGCTGAGTCAAATTCATGCATGTACACTGTACTTGATCTCTACGATATATGCGCTCTCGGAGAAGGCCGGGTCCGGACACTGCCGAGAGTGTCTTTCGCTTGGGCGACCTGTTGTCATTTACGTCCGTTTTTGCTTGGTCCCTTGGGTGGTTGCTAAACTAAGGTTGTATGCTTACAAACGTCTATGCTTACGGCTCGATTCGTGACAATGAAAGACAAGATAATGCCTAAGGACGGGTGATGAAAAACTGACAAATGGAGATGGTATCTATTTTCTGTCCATCTACTGTATTTTCTTTGAGAGGCTCAGTAGAATCAGGAGAGCACCAGCATGTGCAATATGCGTCTAAATTTCTAGTCACAAGTTTTCTGAATAATTTTCCTTTGATTTGAAGTGACTGTGACTTGCATTGTTAAATGGAACTGGTCAGTGTGCACAGAGTGTACTAGTCTATCTGACTTGGGGGGGGGGGGGGGGGGGTAATTCTAGTGAAATGTTTTCCTCCTACACAGAAAGAAAGAATCAGTGTTGATTTTGCTTTTTAAAATTGTTTTTCCTCCATTGCAACAATGACTGAGTTATTTTTTTATTTTAATTTTTTTGGTTGATTGGAGTGGAAGTGAATTGCAAGACAGGGTTTTGAGAAAAAGGCTAAAGCAGATGTGCCACCCCAGTGAAAGTATTCTGCTGCATTCAGTCCTCATTTGAATTTTAATGGCTAATTTGACTTGGATATTTTAGTAGTTTTTCCTTCAATTCTGAGCTTTTCACCAAGAGGTGAAACTGAAAGGAAAGGCCTGCAAATTTGCATTTAAGATGAGCAGTGCCTTGTGAAAAGTTAACAAAAATTAGCAAATAGCTTTTCAAGGTCAGCAGGTTTTCTGAAGTGATTCCCCATGAGGGCACTGCCTCTGCACTCCGGCCTAGGTTTCACTTTTAGTCTTTTTTTTTCCCCTCAGCAATTGCCCAGACTGGTTCATTTGAGTTGGGAGGTACTTGCAGCAGCATGTTAGTAATAACTCTCATCCCTGTTTCAGGTCCCGAGGTTTTGGATTCATCACATACAAAGAAGCCGAGTCCATTGACCAGGCTCAGGCAAACCGTCCACACAAAGTTGATGGCCGCGAGGTTGACACCAAGCGGGCAATGCCAAGAGAGGTTTGTGTTTTAATAATGTTGCTTGCAGTAGATATTACTTCCCCAGTGAGATGGTACTGTGTAGGTGGGATGATGGGGATTGTCATGCAGGAACTGTTTCTAGATTTTTACTTGCAGTGCTTACGTTTGTTTGCCTGGCTGGAGGTTACGCTGTCTTTGTTTGTTTGCATGCAGCCTTGTTCAGGTGCAACCAAAAGCTGGGGTTTGTGTAGTGATGAATAGAGGGTAGCGCTTCACTCAGAGCAATTACGAAAGCCATAGATGTCCAAGACCTTTATTTTGCTTATGTTTTTGGCAATCTTTATTTTTTTTAACAGGAATCTGGCCGTCCTGAATCTCAACAGTCAGTTAAGAAAATGTTTGTTGGTGGAGTGAAAGAGGACACCACAGAGGACATGGTCCGAGAGACGTTTGCTCCCTTTGGAGAAATCACAGCCATCGATCTGATCAAGGACAAAAACACTGGCAATGCCAGAGGCTTTTGCTTCGTCACCTTTGATGACCATGACAGTGTGGACAAGTGTGTTTGTAAGTGTTTATCACTCTGACTTCTGCAACAGTGCAAGTTTTTTTTGTTCATGAGTGGTTTTTGGTATTGTGTGTTTTTGTGCTCTATCATATTTTAATATTATTTGTTCAGTTTCTCTGTTTTCTTTCCTCTGATGTATCAGGTCTGCATATTAGTAATAATATTAGTGTCTTTCTCGGTGAGTGTCAGAAAGATTATCTACTCAATTCCTTCCAAGTCAGTTTGGGGTTGTGCACCAGTGGCTTTGTAAAAAATCGTTAATTCATGTCTGTCTGTGTGGATTTTAATTTGGCTTTGTGGGAGTGTTGCACTTTGTTTATACTTGTGTTTGCTGCAATAAGAGCCGTCAAGAACGCGTTAGTCTTGCCGATTTTCGCATACAGGGCCAAAACTGGGGAAATAAGTCTAAAACATTGGATACTCGTGTGGGGTATGATAATGTGTCAATCCATTACTAGTAATACTACTGCTGGAATTTTTCATAGATAATTTCATATTTCAGTTTTTGTTCGGTTTTGGGTTAATACATATGTTTGGGTATCTAGTAGTTCTCCTGGATATGAAGTTACTATGTGACCATTGCTTATTTCAGTGAAAAAGCGACATGAACTGAACGGTCGCAGTGTTGAAGTGAAAAAGGCACAGTCTAAGAATGACATGGGTCCTGGTGGCGGAGGTGGCCGTGGCGGCGGCGGTGGTCGTGGTGGAGGACGAGGCGGTGGTCGAGGTATGCTGCTGTTCATGCACACATGCTAACTTTTAGTGAAAATACAGATTGTGCTTTTTGTGGTCACTGTTAGTCGCAGCATATAAAGAATGCACTCAGTTACTGCTATGCTTGCTTATGAGTCAAGCGTGTTATTTTACACCTGATTATTTGTGAGAGTATTGGTTTGCTATTTTTGCACAGGTGGTCGCAATGACTTCGGAGGCGGCTATGGTGGTGGTGGCGGTTACGGAGGTGGTGGCGGCTATGGCGGAGGTAAATAGGTTTCCATCAATATTTCGGGTTTGGCTGAAGTTAGAGTGAAGCAGAAGCGTTCTGGGGTTATCAGTGGTCAGAGTTGCTTCTCGTTTGTGAGGATCTCCTCATTTTCTTTTCGCCAGTTTGTCGAGCATGTAATCATTGGGGGGGGGGGGGGGGTGTACTCCAACTCCAAGGCTAGGAAGACTAGGATTGTTAATCTGTGAACATTTAGAATGCACCAGTTTGCATAGAGTTTGGTCTTCGTTTTTCAGACCCTTTTTTACAGACGTGTATCTTCCAGCTCCACACCTAAACATTTTCCTCTTCTATTTTTGTTTTCCTTGTGCAATTCTGACCTGCGGATTATGTTTGGCCTGTGATCAGTGGAGGCTGGTTGACAAACAAAATTTCCCACTAAGTGGGAAAATCAGATTACAGCAATCATGTATCAGACAGACCTAGTTAATATAAACTGTCAACCTGTAAACGATGCACTTGGTCGCATTCTGCACATTGGTAAGTGAAGTCATTGCTTTTTGCTTGAAAACAACTTGTGCCAGTATTTGACTTTGTGTCTAATACAGTGGATTGTTTGTTTCAGGTGGCGGCTATGGCGGAGGATATGGTCAGCAGCAGGGCTACGGTGGTGGTGGCGGCTATGGAGATTACGGTGGTGGATACGGGGGCCAGCAGGGAGGTAAGACATTTTTAAGTCCATCACGATTACATTCTCTGACTGCAGGCATGAGTCTTTTCAGCAGTTTTCTCGGCCAATTTCCGCCGTTCTAAGGTCAAGACCAAAAAATAAAAAGGAAAATGGAAAAAGAAGTGGAACAAGGAGGGCAGTCTATTGGTATCACTCGGGCAGGAGTTTTTTTTTGGGGGGGGGGGGGGGGGGGGCTAGGCTAGTTTCAGCCCCTTATTTTTAATGTGTAAACATACTCTTGTCGAATAACCGTGACCCATGTCACAAGGGAGCCAATGGAGGCTTCTGCCCCTCTAGTTCTCTGGGATCAGTAGAGTGTACTTGACTGGATTATCATACATTGTGTTTTGATGTCATTTTCAATGTCTCTAAAGAATTTACATGAAAGTTTGAATTTATCTGGCTTTCAACTGTGTTAATGTGTAGGTGGCTGGAACAACTTCGGGTCCAACTATGGTGACAGCTACGGAGGTGGCGCTGTGAGAAGTGGCGGCTATGGTTCACGTGGACAGGGTCCTTACGGAAGTGAGTATTGCCTTGGTCTACCCTTAAGTTATAAATAACAATAACACTAAACTGTGCGAAGATTGTATTTTGTTGTGCTCACTGGAAGGTGTAATTGCTAGTCTTTTTCATGCTCACAGATCATTCTGACCTGTTCGCGGTATCTGTCATCACACCTGTTTAGATATCTGGACAGTGGTAGCGTCTGTAATGCAGGCATAGGGTCAGCTGAAGCGTTCGCGGTGACACGGCGACTGCACTGGGCGCTTCAGTAGTGTAACAAGTGTCATGTGATGTGAATGTTCGACTGCTCGCACAAAGTGTAAACAATATTGTATCGCATTTAAGAGCTGTACTAATCATCAAGACAGAGTAATTTCAGCATACAGGTGCACTCGCGAGTGAAACTGTTCCAAAACATAAGTTGGCTCAGCAAAGGTGGAATTGCCTCTTGGAGTAAAAAAAAATTCATCTAGTGTTTCGTTACACAGCTGGCTATGGAAGTGGTGGAGGAGGTGGTGGCGGCTATGGAGGTGGCGGTGGTGGTCGCTACAACCGATGAACAAAACAAGCAGCCCATCTAGCCAGCAGTCTCAGGTATGTGACATCTCTTCTCAGACTGCAGGTTCATCCAGTTCGTGCAGTCACATGTAGGTGTAGGCTATAGGGGTCTTGCAGAAATTATTGATAATGTCTCACTCTTTCTTTGAAATAAGGCAGGGTTTTGTTTGGTGTGTAGAATGTAGGTTTCAGATGTAGAGGGAATGGTGGTGGAAAGGAAAAAATGTTTGCAATTATTGAAGAAATATCTTGTTAGCGAGTAGTAGGTTTTTCAAGGTAGGTCTATTTTTATTTGTAAGATAGATGTCGGTGAACAGTTCACATTGATTCACTTTGTGTAATCTCCTGAGAAAATTTGTAATAATTCTTTGTATGGCACGATACTTTATTGATAATGATGTCGTCACTTCTTGGTTGTCTTACGTTTTATCTAGGTAGGCTCATTCAGTAGGAAGTACCTCATGAAGATCGAACAGGCAAGCAGAGAGAGAGAGAGAGACTGAGAAGAAAGCAGGCAGGCTTTAAGTAGCTTGAGACATAAGCTGTAGCTTCGTTTGCTGGCTGACTGAATGCCGAGAAATAACAGCGTGCGGTGATAGGCAGGCAGACCTAAGTTGAGAGGTCAAGAGAGAAGCCAGTTGACACGCAAATAAGTTGGCCAGTTTCTTCCCAGGATTCCCATCAAGATACTGCTACTTGTGTTCTTGGACAGTTGACAAATAGACATTCGTGGACGTTCTTGCCAGTTTTAGAGGATTACTTCTGAGATTGAAGATTGGTAGACTGCTGGCTATTCAGCAACTGGAACTTTGTTGTGAAATTTTCATTCATCAGAACAATCATTTTGTTGTGCATTTTTTCGGCCCCCATCATTTTTTTTAGAATCATTGGTCAAGATTGTCTTACATTTTGTTTTAAAACTCGCCCCTCCACGATTTTAAACTAATTTGTCGGTCATTCTTGTTAAGTGCACATTCAAGTCATGTCTCTACGACAAATAAAAACTGATTTTTACCATAGATTGTTGGTTCTATTCTGGCAGTGTTCTTTTTATGTATGTAATGATCCTCAGTATTTGCATGGTAGTTTCAGGGTTCATACACAGTTCGAAAATCTAAGTGTGGTAATACATTCTGGGGTTGAGGTGAAGTTGTCTGTTTCAGCCAAAAGATTTTTTTCCCTGGGATGTCTGAAGGCTATTGATAGAGCACACATGTATGAACCCTGCAAATTTATTGTACAATACTTTTTGGCTGATGCCAGTGTGTGTGGCCTTATGTGGTAGAATAAGTCTAAACAAATGTCATGCCATGTTTAAGCGGTTACAAAAAGCAGTGTTCTTGCTCATGGCAGCAATCATACATTGTTGGCTTAGCTTTCAGATATGTAGTTCATGGCATGACAATCGTTTAGAATAATATGTTGTAGGTGCACTTATGCCCCCCCCCCCCAAAAAAAAGAAGGTAAAATCTATGTCCTGGGATTATGTTTGGTCTGTAATCAGTGGAGACTGGTTGGTTACAGTGTCTTGCTATGTGGTGTATTTTTTAGAGCTACAGCTTTATCAAAGTAATATGACGTGTTACGTGTGGCTTTGAATTTTTTCACTTGCATACAATTTTGGTCCCAACTTTATTTTAGGGTTTAGGATTTTTTTGTCAGCCCTGACCCCTACAAGAAGATTTAGACTTAATTTTAACTCGTCTCAGTAACATAGGTTTTTTTTTCTGTAATGAAAATATTCCTAGCTTTCCCTTTACTTGCTTGAAAAGAACTCGGATATGAAGAAAGTGTGCATTTGTTGTACGTGCAGTTATTTGTAGTGTCCCTGTGTGTATCGGTGTGCTTACTATAATTGGCTCTGTATGAAAACAAAATGGCCTAGGTAAGCAGTTATTTAAAAGGCCATCACCAAACATAGCAAGTACTTCACTGTCAGTGCTATACGAGGGACAAACCATAGACGAGAGTGAGGCTCACTTCCGCTCTTCGTTCAGGCTTGCATTTCCAGCCTAGGCCTTATGACAGGGTATTGGTAAGGTCGTATTTTCCTCCTTCATTTTAGGTAGGACTTGCAGTATCTTGATAAATTAGCTTATATTGGCCAAAGTGCTATGTTTTTACTTAGAGTAAGAAATTCAGTGCTGTTTTGTCAGTGCTATGTGTATGCTCATAAGGAACAGCATCCTTATTGCTTCTGAGGCAAGAGAAATGATTTTCAGATGTAGAGGATAAGACTTTATTGTAGTTTTATTTCCTCAAATTTTCAAAAACAAATAATCCTTTGGGCAGAGTTCATCTCACACTGCTCTTTGGCTAATGCATTTGTCGGTTAAACACAAAATTTGGGGGATGTGGGGTCCCGTCTATTTAAAAAAAAGAAAGGAAAAAAGTGCAGATCCTACTGATGTTACTGCTTTTCCTGTTGGTAGCTGAAGCAATTCAATCTGCGACCAGTGAGAGACGAATTCTGATCAGTTTGATTCTGTAGGGAGGTTTTTTTTTTTTCTTTTCTTTTCTTTTGAAGAAAGCATTGTATTTTTCAGATTCTTCACCAGCAAGAAAGTGACTTCAACTCCACACCCATGATCTTGGAGAGAAGGTAGGAGGATGATCCAAGGATTTGTGCCAGCTTGTACACCCCCCCCCCCCCCCCCCCCCGCCCCCTTTTCCTTTTTTTTTTAATGTTGTTTACATAGTAATGGAAACAACATAAGATGGGCTCAGAGGTGCCAACTTGTACGGAATGGCCGTATTTTCCGCTTGACTCAATTAAATGCGGAAATACAGTTTGGTCGCAAAAAATACGGAGGAGACAAATTGACTGCAGTTTGTTACAGCGACTATTTTTAGCGCTTTGCGGACAGTAACCTTTGAACTGGAGATTTTGCCCAATCTCAGTTGAGTTTCTAGATCATGCAGCTAATCGTAGCGCGCGTCTCAAGTGTTGACAAAATGGCGCGTAATGGGGAGCAGTCAACACAGGTTCGATCAGCTTCGATCAAGCACCTCGATTCACAAACGACCTCCAGCAAGCAGGCTAGCAATATCAAACGCATCAGCAGGATGTCTGCAGAGGTGGATACGATGGAAGCCTTCCCATGCATCATAGCCATCCTGGTTTTGATCATAACTGACATGGTTTGTCAGCGACTCGGAAAACGAAAGGAGAAGCTGTCAGTCGCGCTGAAGCCGAAACGTGCATTTGTTGGTACAAAAGCAGAAACAGCGCGGACACATGCAGAGATGTTGATTGCTTTCGGAACACCACACAACAGAGAGTGCAGCAGACCCCTCCGGCTGAGTCGTGTCCCTTTTTTTTTCCAAAAAGATCGTTAGAAAGTACAGGTAAGAAGGAACCAAAAGCGACAGATGTAGTGCACGGACTTTTGGTTCTGGACTGGGATCGCAAGTCGCAACATGCCGTGCCAGTAAAAGTTGATATGGTTTCAGACTATTTGCTGTTTTGTTACAAATGGGCAATTCTGCCTATAGTTATGTTATCTGACTCAGACAGGGAAACCCCACGTTTGGTCATCCACTGAGGTGTTTTCATGCTGAGTTCATTCATTGCTATAAAATGATACAAATAATAAAGACAGGAGTCAGGTCTGGAACTTTACAATTTTGTCACTTTTTGGCTCCCTTGTGTAACAATGGGAGTCTATGTATTAACCCTCCGTCTGTCTGTCTGTGTGTCTGTCTGTGTGTGTGTGTGTGTGTATGTGTGTGTGTGTGTGTGCAGAAAACTTCAACATTGTCGTTTTCTCAGAATCTACAAACATGCTGATAGACAACCATAAGACCTTTCAAAACATATCATTTTGAATGACCTTGACTCAAGGTCAAGGTCACTAACGCTGTCTGTTTGAAAATTGTACATTTGCATTTTCACGGAATCTACAAAGACCAGAGGTTTGAAACTTTGCATGATGATAGACATTGATAAGAACTTTACAGATATACATGTATTCATTGGCCTTGTGTCAAGGTCAAGGCCATACAAGCTATTTTTGTGAAACCTGAACATTGGCATTTTCTCAGAAATAAGAAACAGCAGAGGCGCCAAACTTAGCGTGCTGATAGTGATAAGACCTGTGCACACATACCATTTTAAATGACCTTGACCCAAGGTCGAGGTCATAAAAGCAGTCTATTTGGAAATTTTTACTTTTGCATGTTTTCAGAATCTAGAAGAACCAGAAGCATCAAAGTTTGCATGATGATATTCAATTCAATTCAATTCAATAAATCTTTATTATCCCCTCAGGGGAAATTGGGTTGTGGTGATCATAAAAACAGACAGTACATTAAAAACACTCAAACAAAATAATCAATAAGCAAACCATACAAGAATATAGAATTAGATATAACGCATTAAATCCCACCTTAAAATATTCCTTAAATATCTCATCAGTACCATCACATCTAAGCTTAAAAAAAACCCAAAAAACCCCACCCACCCACCCACGCACGGGCGCGCGCGCTCACGCACTAACCTGATCAGCTAACAGCCATGGGCATAGCACCCTAGGATTTTCTATTTAGAATTGAGGATGCTGACAGTTAATGGTATAAAGGTAAGTTGATATCTTTTTGTGCGCCACTTCGGTGTGCGCAGTCTACCAGAAGGAAGGGTTTCAAAGAATATATTTAAAACGTGGGTATTGTTGTTTCGAATGTTGGTGGCTTTGCTCGCGGCTCTCGCAACACGTGTACTGACATACCAGCAATCGTCAAATGTGTCAGGACCATGGTAGCCGTTAGCCCCCCCCCCAAAATTCTGGAAGCCGGAGTGGCTGCTAGGTTCTGTGACTTTGAGTCAAGGTCAAGGCCATAAAAGCTCTTTAGCGGAAACCTTCCAAAACCTTAACATTGGCATTTTCTCAGAAACAATGAACTGCAGAGGCACCAAACTTGGCGTGCTGATAGACAGCCGTAAGACCTTTCAAAACATACCATATTGACTGACCTTGATCCAAGGTCAAGGTCACTAAAGCTGTCTGTTTGGAAATTTTACATTGGCATTTTCTCAGAATCTAGAAAAGCCAGAGACATCAAACTTTGCACGATGATAGACATTGATAACACCTTTTCTGACATACCTGTATTCAGTGACTTTGAGTCAAGGCCAAGGCCGTACAAGCTGTTTACGGAAAAGCTTCCAAAACTTTACATTGGCATTTTCTCAGAAACAATAAATGGCAGAAGCACCAAACCTGTCAGCAGTAAGACCTTCCAAGACATACCGTCTCATTGGAAATTTACAATTGCCATTTTCTCAGAATCTAGGGGTACCAGAGGCATCAAACTTTGCATGATGATAGGCATTGACAAATACTGTACTGGCATACTTGTATTCAGTTTCCTTGAGTCAAGGTCAAGGCCACTCAAAATGTTCTGCGGAGACCTTAACGCTAGCATTTTCTTGGAAACAACAAACAGCAGAGGCACCAAACCAGGCACAATGATAGGCAGCAATGAGATCTATGCAGACAGCTTTTTGAATGACCTTGACTCAAGGTCCAGGTCAATACAACTGTCGTGAAATTTCACATTACCATTTATGCAGAAGCTGCGAAAACTAGAGCTATCAAACGTGGCATAAAGATAGTCATGGATAAGCTCTTCACTTACAGATCTCATTTGAATGACCTCGACCCAAGGCCAAGGTGATACAAGCTATCCTTGGAAAACTGTTATATTGCCATTTGCCATTTTCTTAGGAACTATGAACACAAGAGACACCTTACTTCAGGATGGACAGTGATAGCTTTACAAACATACTCTTTTGAATGACCTTGACCCATCTCACAAGTGAGCCAAGGAGGCTTTGCTCCTCTAGTTGTGTTTACACTGTGGTTGTGGGGGTGGGTGTGCGCACACTCACACTAGTTTAACTATTTCTGTTTATGGTTTGTTTTTGTCTTTGTACGACAGAATACTGGCAAGTACCGAAAAATGACATTTGCGCGAAGTAATACTGACAGACATTTTTGTGGGTTGGCACCTCTGCGGGCTAAAATTTCCACGCAAAAGACAAAAAAACTCGTCACTGCCCTGATATAGTGATAAGCAAAGACGATGGCTCAAGTCTAACTCTGACAATGACTTGAGAAAACGCAGACACGCTTGTGCACCAGGATGCACTCATTATTATCCTTTGGTCACAGAAGACCATGGACTGTGTGTGAAAAAAGTTCATGAGTCACTCAAACAGTCACTTCTGTCAAGGGTCCTAAAGGAAACGTGACCATGAAACGCCATTTCACATGAGACAGCATCAACCTCATCTGTAGTCATCTGTACCGCATGTCACAACTGTATGTCGGGGAAACTGGATGTAGCCTGGCAACACGCTTTGCAGAACAAAAGCGCTGACACCAAACACAACAGAATGAAACCTGTTCCATGCATTTCAACTCTGCAGGCCATTCCGTCTTAAATATGACAGTCACAGGCTTATGCACGGCGACGCCACAGACATACGAGACATGGAGTCTCATATTATTCAGTGTCTGGGAAGCCAGACCCTGGGTGGTTTAAACAAGAAACCATAGTATAACCATTTGCTTAACTTCTAACCACTTCGCAGTCATTACTGTTTCCTTTTCGTAGTATAACCCTCATAAACTTTCACACACAGTCCATGGTCTTCAGTCACCAAAGGATGGGTGTTGTGATTTTTTTTTTTTAATACTATTTTTACTATTCTTTTCTCCCCCCACTTTTTTTTTTAACACACAGTCCATGGTCTTCTGTCGCCATCCTTTCGTCTGTGTGTGTGTATGTGTGTCCAGAAAACTTTAACGCTAAAAAACTGGTGAAAATTGGTCAAAGGGCTGAAAAGATTTGTATGAATATTTCTTTGAGAAAAATGGCTGGGGAAAAAACTCATTCCCGTCGTGGTGCATGTATGTGGGTACTTTCATAACATAATTTTGTGTTGGCAGTGTTCTTGTGGTATTGACCTGGACACAACTTTCATCCTCGGGACAGCAGAGTGATGGTGCAGAGATGTCTTCCTGGGAAGGATAGACGGTTGTTTGACCTGTATTGGTTTCTGACTATCTAGATGCTTTATCCAGAGGCAAAAATAAAATGGCTTGAAACTTGAGCTTGTGTTTTGAGTGTATGTAAGGGGTAGTGGTGGTGGTCACGTAAGTAGAATATTCAATAAGCTAAATATGCAGACGCTTGACAAACCAATTTACCTCGTACCTATATTTTACACTGAGTATTCACTCGCGCCCGACACAGAACACTAGGGACTGAAATGATGCCATTTAGGCTAGGAAACTTGCTGAACAAGGTAGAACAAATTTGATCCTAACTTTTTAATTACAGATTTCAGTAGAACACAGACCCCTAATGCTGTGGTGGTCTCCGTGAAATTTTTCTCCGTCTGTATCACCGTTAAAAACGACCGTTTACGAAGGCCACTCATTATGTTTTGCAACCTGGACGAACTGACACCACCACTTTTCTGTTTACATCACATTGTAGACCAGTTTCATAATACCAGTGACAAAAAGTTTACTTGATTCTGTACAACCGATTATATTCTATGCGACAAAATGTCCGGTAAGGGTGACGGGTCTTTTGCCAGCAGTGTTGACCTTTCTGGAAGGGATTTTCGAACCATGATGTATTATGACTGCTGCCAGGAAAAATCTTTTCAGGGCTGCTTTCAAAGTTTTAAAAACTGTATTGGAGATCAATCTCCGCCCAAAGCCACTGTGTTTAGGTGGTTCCGACAGTTCATGTCTGGCCAGACAACAGTTAAAGATGATGACCGTTGTGGTCGAATGGCAACGACCGCTGCCCCAGAAAATGTCTCTAGGGTAGAATCCCTGATTAAGAAGGGCCCAAAAATGATGTACACTGAAATACAGGATATCATGAAGATTTCATCGGGAGATCTCTATGCATTCTTCACGACTGCCTTGGCATAAGGAAACATTGTGCCCGTTGGGTGCCCTAAAACCTGAGTGAAGAGCAGAAGCGGGGTAGGGTGGACTGGTGCACCCATATGCTAAGAAAATTTGATGGAGGAAGCTCCCCTCGGGTCTGGGACATCGTAACAGGAGATGAAAACTGGGTATACCAATATGACCCCGAAATGAAGCAATTGTCGGCGGTGTGGGTCTTCCCAGGTGAAAACCCACCTGTGAACTTTAAAAGAAACAGAAGTGCTTCCAAACAAATGATGGGCTGTTTGTAAAATCTGGCCACTTTGCCACCATACCTGCGTGAGAACAGAAAGACGGTTATGGCAGACTGGTTTGTTAACCACTGTTTGCCTAAAGTCTTCCAGACATGGTGCAGTGTCCCCGAGCGGGTGTCCGTGATTTACTGCTTCACTACGAAAGTGCCAGCGCGCACGTAGTAGCTGCAACTCTGGACTGTCTAGCCGAAAATAATGTTCAGCTGGTTACCCACCCAACATATTCCCCTGTGACTGTTTTTTGTTTCCTTCCGTCAAGAGGCAGTTGAAGGGAAAGCAGTTTCGGAGCGCAGAAGATGCCCGAGCATTGTTCGAGGGTGTCATTTTGGACCTACCCCAGTCAACGTGGTCGGGTGTCATGGACTGCTGGTTTGAGGGGATGGCAAATTGTGTACAAGCTGGTGGGAGGTTCTTCCAAAACCTTGAGTAGACAGATTGGTTGTAAGTGTTCTTGTAAAGCCAGGTTGCAAAACATGATGAGAGGCCCTCGTATCTTGCCATCTTCACTTTATGTGCCCCATAAATGGGCTTTTGAGGGTGTGCACAAAGTATGCGTGTTTGCGGGTCTAGAAATGTACAGAACTCCGCTCTAAATACGGTTACTGTTAGACAAGACATGCATTGTTAACATACTGAAATTTTACACCAATCAGAATGCTGCTTCCTGGATAATTGCGGCCATTAGTTTGGCCGTTGATTCACAGGACCCTGTAAAGCGGCTGTATTTGATGCTTGTGCACTTATCAGGTCACTGCAGGTGACATGTATCGCGGAAAACATTTACGAACATTGAACAGTTCAGTCAGGAAACGCTTCTTTGGTGTTGTGAAGTTCCCTTGTCACCGCATGTGCAGGTAAGTATGAAATATGATATCCATGCGAGTGTTGTGAGTTGTGAACGGTTTTCCTCAAAGAGCAGTGCACACTCAAGAATAGTATCCCAGTTGTGTCATATCAAAAGTTCATTGAAATCGCTTTGGTACTTTTGTCACAAACAGCCATCGAAAGTGCAATCTGCTTAATAATGGCTGAATGTGCGAAATGATGGGAATAGGGACACTTGATCGGTTGCTGTGATAAGGTGTATCCGTGAAAACAAGTATAGTATGATGCAAATATTCAGGCACATGTTCGGTGTTTCAGAATTATCTTCCAGAACTTGTATGAGAGATTCATTGCTTAAAGATGGCCCTTAATTGAAGCTATCAGTTCCCTATTATGGGCTGAAAGCGGTGCCTACCAAAGAGCCTGCCATAATTTCTGAATCATTTGAATCATTTTCCTTCCTCGTTTTCCTTCCTCTGGGATCACTCTACTTTTCCCAGTACATGTATGTAAAACAATGACAAGTTAAAATTGGTGGCTGCTAGCAGCAAAATATAAACCTACCCCCCACGCAGCATGTAATGAAGGAAATGGAAAAATTGGGTATAAATAATGACCGCTGTAAAAAAGACTTGCTTGTTTAGATTCACGGATCTTTCTTCATACGACTAGTCATTGTCTTTTCCAGCAAGACATGTATAAAAATAAATTGAATCAAGTGTAGGAATTATGGTAGGCTCTTTGGTAAGCATCGCTTTCAGCCCATGTGGGGAACTGATAGCTTCAATTAACGGCCATCTATAAGCAATGAATCTCTCTTACAAGTTCTGGAAGATAATTCTGAAACACCGAGCATGTGCTCAAATATTTGCATCATATTATACTTGTTTTCACGGATACACCTTATCACAGCAACCAATCAAGTGTCCCTATTCCCATCACTACGCATATTCCGTCATTATTATACAGGTTGCACTTTCGATGGCTGTTTATGACAAAAGTACAATAGCGATTTCAATGCACTTTTGATATGACACAACTAGGATACTATTCTTGGGTGTGCACTGCTCTTTGCGAAAAACCGTTCACTACTCACAACGCAGCAACTACTTTAATAAGTACACTTCCAAAATATCGCTACTTACCTGCACATGCGGTGACAAGGGAATTTCACAACACCAAAGAAGCGTTTCCTGATGAAATTGTTCAATGTTCGTAAATATTTTCTGTGATACATGTCACCTGCAGTGACCTGCCAAGTGCACAAGCATCAAATACAGTCGTTTTACAGGGCCCTTTATCACAACAGCCAAACTAATGGCCGCAATTATCCTGGAAGCATCATTCTGATGTGGTATGAAATTTCAGTATGTCAACAATGCATGCCTTGTCTAACAATAACAGTGTTTAGACCGGAATTTTGCGTATTTCTGTACCCGCAAACACACATACTTTGTGCACACCCTCAAAAGCCCATGTATAGGGCTCATATAGTGAAAATGGTAAGATAAATGGTCGTTTTTAACGGTGACGCGGATTCACGGAGATCACCACAGCATTAGGGGCCTGTGCTCTACTGATTTCTGTAATAAAAAGGTAGGATCAAATTTGTTCTACCTTCCGCTATATAAAAAGCCTAATTAGACTAGCCTATTTCCCAAGTGCAAGATTTTTTTTTATATTGTCCAACAAAAACTTCAATGGAACTCGAGTTTGTCAAGATACAGCTGTTCAATGGAAAATTTGGACAGCATAGTTTTTTTGTCTCCTTGACGTTGGCAGCGCTGTTAGGTGCTAAATATGTGAATCTGTAGCTTTGCTGGATTTCTGGCTAAAACATGCATGTACTGCATGTAGGGAATAATATTCCTGTACAAGGTGATTTTTATTCAAGCACCAATGATCATTCTTCAGTGGGGACCTTGCCCTTCAAAGTTGTGTGAGGTGCAAAATAGAGACTAATTGTAACAGTGGAAAGCTTTGATTTGCTAATAGTTAAAAAACAAACAACATGGTTGAAAATGCTATGTATACCAGTCATCTGTAAACCACACGCTCGCCAACATTTGTGTGACCCTATTTTTTCACGCCTTCTTTCATCGCATTGTGCTGATGCTGTACACAAACCCACTTTTGTTTGAATAAATTAGTATTTGGGGGAGCCGGAGTGGCTGAATGGTAGGACTTCCAATGCTTGGGTCGGGAGTTCGAACCCTGGCTGGGGCCAAATATTGTGCTTTTTCATTGTTGCTCCGTCTTTCATATCGCCCGTATGTGGTGGAAAAGGACGTAAAACTCCCTAACACCCACCCACCCGATTAGTATTTGCTTGTGTATGGGGGAGGGGGATCTTTATATACTGAAAGCAAAGAAAAATGCCTTGAAAATTTGAGCATGTGTGGTCACTTGAGTAGAGTAAGCTAAATAATATGCAGACGCTTGACAAACCAGTTTACCTAGTACCTATATTTTACGCTGAGCATTCACTCGCGCCTGATAGAACACTAGGGACTGAAATGAAACGTATACCTTTCCCAAAGTGCAAGATTTTTTTTATATATATTGTCTAACTTCAAAAACAGATGGAACATGAGTTTGTCATCATACAAGCTGTGCAGTGGGAAATATTTGGACACCGTGGTTGTGACTGAATTTTATGCAGGGAATATATAACTGCCAATAGTTTATTTTGTCTCCTTGATGTCTGTGACACCGTTAGGTGCTTTGCTGGATTTCTGGCCTGAACACGCACTTGCTGCATGTCGGGAATTCCTGTACAAGGTGATTTTTTTTTTTTATTCAAGCACCAATGATCGTCCTTCAGAGGGGACCTTACCTTTCAAAATTATGTGAGGTGCAAAATGCAGACCAATGTAGTGAATTGTAATGGTGGAAAGCTTTGATTTGTAAACGGTTGAAACACACTGGCTGAAAATGCTATGCATTATACCAGTCATCTGTAAACCACATGCTGGCAAACATTTGTGAGTGCCCCTATTTTTTTCATGCCTCGCTTTGTCATTCAGAATCATTTTGCTGATGTTACAGGGCTGAGATTTAGCAAGCCCGACTAAGGAGCCAGTCGGGCTCCCAACCAGGGAAGTTGAGGGAGCCCAACAATTTTTCAAGGAGCCCGACTCTGATGAGAAATTTTGCTGTATCTGCGCTATTTTTAGACCAGTCTGCGCGATGGTGATATGAGAGCTCTGGACGCTGAGGCGGTCAGCGATGACGTGCGTGTGTATTGCGCATATTACCAGTCCAGTGCAGGTGTGTCAGTAAGCGGAATTTACCGATCGGGCCAGGAAATACCAAGGCGCCAGCCAGGCAATTGAAACTGTGATCTGAGGGAGGCCGACGTGATTTTTAGGCGCCTCGGGCGCCCACTAAAGCTCAGCCCTGATGTTACACACAAACCCACGTTTATTTGAATAAATTCTGATTAGTATTTGCATGTGTATGGGGGAGGGGGGAATCTTATATAAATATATACTGAAAGCAAAGGAAAATGCCTTGAAAATTTGAGCATGTGGTACATACTGACTAACATAGCATTTTGGATCCAGTGAACACAACCAACAAAACAAAACAAAACAAAACAAAGACGATGTGCTCTGTACATCACATCAACTCTTTTTAATGTTCGTTGATGGAAATGGTGACTTGTGATATCCACAATATCGAGACTGAAACAAATTGTAGCCTTGATGTAAAAGAAGAATCGTCAGCTCATTTCTCTGATGTACTTAGATGCTAATATAGAAGACTAAAATAACACTTACCTAATCTAACAGGCATAAGAGTATATATATAGATAAAAACTGGGCCATCGCTTATCTACAGAACCCCTCTCACGACATAAAATAACAACGCCGTATAATGAACTTAACCTCTGCCACTAAATACTTGAAAACAAAAAAAATCACTTATACACCAAAAATACTCCAAAAAGCTAGACTGATTTTAAATCTAAACATCCATAAAATTGCAGGGGAGGAAAAAAAAAATACAGGTAAAACAAACCGTGAGAAGGGGAGTAAACTGCTTCTGAGAGAGACTCCTTCAAAGCGGCTCACACAGAGCCAAAAGTCCTAGCAAATCCCTGACAAAGCTGGGAGTGAGTGTTCCGTTGGATAAGGCCAAAGCTTGACAACTGAGAAGTGACAAAATTCAAACAAGTCCAACTCGAGTAAAAATTTTAATTTCAGCTCAAGAAGGGTCTGGCTGTCAATTCTGAAAATCTTTTATTTTCTCCAAGTATAATATGACATTCCAATCATAGAAAAAGTTGGGGCTGCTGGTTTGGCTCTCAGCCTGCAATTCATTCATTATAGTTAGGGGTGTTTCAAATCAGGGATTCGTACAAATTCCAGTCAAAACATGGTCACTTCTCAGTTATGAGCTTAAGGACTGGGTGGGCCTCGCAAGTAGGTGGCGCTGTCACTGAGAACTGCGAGGACACCGCCCTGAGTGTTATCTAGCTGCCATCCCTAGCTAGCTGCCTTGCCCTCGAATCGCTCCTACAGACAAAATACCACCTCAAAGGTCACAGACACGTGCTTGCTGCCTGGTAAAGTAACAATGGATAGCAAAAAAAGGTACAGAAACTTACAGCGAAGGTTGACATTTGTGTTGGGTAATACGTACAAAATAAGTCCCGTCTGTAAAGGCGGTGTCTGTGCCAAAATGCTGGGCTGTCAGTCTTGCCTACGCAATTCAAAGTGGGTAATTCAAACCACCCTTTCAATGGACATACTGTGTTGCTTGTGCTGTTAGTTTTTGAGTTTTGTAAGATCTGGGCGATGTGACATATTGTCCAAAACTTTAATAACATGTACACAACAGACACTGTTGAGAATGGTTACATGTGACCAGCCCTTGATGAAAGATGCAATTTTTCATTGCATTCATGTCTCTCTTGACAGCATGCGTGATTGTCCAGCAGTTTCAGAACTGAAAGTGATGTCAACATTTGCAGGTGAGTTTCTTGCCGTTTGCATATCCATTCTCCTTGAAACACACAGGAAGTGACATTTCTTTGTTAAACCCTACCATTTTACATCCACCCCCCATCCCTTCTGTATTTGGCCCGGTGTAACACTATGGGGGAAAAAAGGCTACCCGTCTTAGCCAACATCGCAGGTAACTTACTAACCTCATTTCAAACTCATCTGTCAATTACTTAAAATGAAAAGAGAACTCATGAACCATGTGAAATGATGAAATGAATGACTGTAAAATGATGAGCAATGTGCCTTACTGTTTAAAAACTTGTTCTCCTTGACCAAAATATTGTAAAATATTTTTGTGTAAAATTCATATATGTCTTGCTAAATTTTCCCAAAATTCCACAAAAAGATTTCAGGAAAGCACCCAGAAAATTTATTAAAAAGAAAGCCTACCTGATTTCAATGCATTAACAAGTACGAACTAAAGCGCATTTACAATTTTATGTTATTTTTCCTGAAACATGTTCCGTCTTCTTGCCCAAGACCTATGCCAGCGCCCCGATTCAGAGAAAAAACTCCTGAGGCACACCCGAACCAAATCACACGTTCTGTCAGCAGCCGTTTGCTGCCTTCCCAGACCTGTGTTGCGGTGTGCGAAGAAGTATGGCACATGGGGTCAGGGTTTGAGGTAGACATTATTTGGGCGAGCAGTTTGTGTTTGTTTGAGGCAGGACGAGTTTTTTAGTTGTCTTTTTTTGTTTCTTTTGCCATTTTCCCCCGTTTCTTAGCAATTCTTTTCAAACTGACATCAACACACAAAGTTCGTGTGTTTGACTGATGCAGCGCATTCTGGTCCGCTCGGTCTCACTTCTGTCCTTGCTTGCGTTTCCTTTCTTTCTTGCACACAATCTTTCTTGAGGAGGAATGTCTGTGAGTTGTCTCCCCTTTGAGCCAACTTTTCAACCCTCGGAAGTCAGTTGCATTTTGCCTGCCTTTCCATGAGCCTGCCTGGAAACCAGAAAAATCCATGAAAAGCCCTACTCACAAATCTAATTATGATGAGTGGGTAAGTTTGCCAAACTTGAGATTGAGAAAACTGATACTAAAAATATTTAATACACTGTAGTAAAAACTAAAAACAAAACAAAAACAAAACTGTCCACTGAACGTGTCACATAATACGAATTTGTCGCTGAGCTCACAGCAAAAGCTTCTTAAGTAAACAAAACGTGCATACGGCTATCATACATCTCTTGCCCACATTCATGTGCAACTAATAAATGTCATGCTTTGCGCCAAGCTGTGCATTCAGATTCATAGTTAGCTGTACAGATCCACCATATATTTCCTGTGTATAATTTAAAACTGGTGACGGTCCCCTCAACAAAGTACTAGCACTCTGACATGCCTAGAAGCATTTCGTGGCTCTTAGAATTTAAAGCAAACAGTAGGTTGCACCATTTTTCCATCCCACAGTGCTGTGGTATTAGTTACCAGGGGTATGACTGTGACCATGAGGTGAGTGTGCGCGAGCGCACGCACAAAATCTCAAACCAGTTAACTTGAAATCTGCAAGATGCCTTCTCATCCTTCTCACTGTGGTAACTGGAACGCACTTTGATATGTTCCTTTCCTGTGTGTGAGAGTGGGTGGATGCTATGTCTGAATGTGTGTGGCATTGCCCCAACAGCCACACACTACAGCCTGACAGACATGCACAAGTTAGTCGAAACAACTACACATACTATAGTGACTATAGTGCTATAGTACTATAGTGACAGCAGTACCTTGGAAGAGTCCCTTTGATGGCATGATGGTTAGCGCCTGTTGTAGTTGCTGCCTCCGCCATAGCTGCCACCACCGTAGCCTGTTGACACAACAATTCCCATGTAATGATCATACAAGGTCTCAGTATGCTGTTACGACTAAAGAGGTTTTTATTCTTTCATCACATCTCTAAGACTGAAAATGACCATGTGATTGTGAGAAAGTTCAAGGTATTTCAGGAAGCTTCTTTCACTGCAATTCAGCATTCCGTGTAGATCAGAGTCAACAACAGAGATGGAGATTCCTCTCCCCCTGATCTGCTTACCTCCTTTCATGTGACCTCCATAGTTTGTTACTGTAGTTGCCCTGGCCACCCCATCCACCTACATTTTAACAGAGAGATCAGATGTAAAGGCAGGGGGTTTATAATTATATTTACCGTTGATACTGTGTTCAGTAATGACCCTGTGCTATTTTGTTGGGCTCACCCAGTGCCAGTTACAGAGCTGGCCGGCATAAAGAGAAGCAACAGTGACTAACATACTCGGCAAGCTGCACCAGTTGCCTTCTCGATTTCACAGTTGTAATCAGCAAGTTAACCTGAAATAGTTTACAGTCTGCAACATTATACACAAAACAAACGTATCCATCTTGAAAGAAAGAGTCTCACCAAGCAATGAGGGTTTGAGTTACTTTAAAGAAAAGAGAATAATGGCACCGATGTATCTACCTTGGCCATATCCACCACCTCCATGGTAGTAGTCGCCTCCCTGGTTCCAGCCCTGGTTGCCATAGCCACCGCCGCCACCACCGTATCCATAGTTGCCACCACCAAATCCCACCTGAAAGACAAGGAGAGGTCAAACTGAAGTACGGAAATTCCAGAGCATGTTTATCCTCTTTGCCATGTCGGACAACTAACTGCACTGACACATAAACAACTGAATTAGGAGAGCCACAGCTTTGTGGCAGGAGCCAATCTGGGAGCAGCGACTGAAGAAGATTCAGTTTCTTCTAGTCTCTCTGTTGAGCTCTCTAGGCATAAGTAACTTACCTCTTGGACCGTAACTACCACCTCCGTAGCCACCTCCCCTGGGACCGTACCCTCCACCTGGGCCATAGTTCCCAAAGTCTCCCCCGCCTCTCCCTGAAAAGAGAAACTCGTCTAGATCAGTGGATGCACAATGCGAACCATGCATCACAGATTTTATCACTGGCAACCTATCATTCTTTAAAGAAAGCCCAATCAATCTTTACTTCATCTTCAGTGATACATCTCTGATATCCCTATTTCATTCTAACATAAACTAGCATTGTTTCCATGACTCGTCAGTTCAGGATGGCAACATGACTGACATGTCATAAGTATCATAAAAAACTTTTCTACCATAAGCTCCACCTCCGCGCCCCATCATCGCTGCAATCAAGAGAGACTTGTTCACATTCATCCTATCAGAACAATCTAAACATGCCTAACCAACTGATCAGTCTAAGTCAACCCCCATTATTGGTAGACTGACATCTCTTGTTTATTTTGCCAATCACACAGTGGGATACACAGACTTTTCACAATCCTTCAGTCAGAACATGCTGGAACGCTGCTAGGGGTAGTGCATGTGCACTTTTTAGGTCCAATCATAATTCATGTGTGATCTTATGGGTTTATGTTGAACCACCTGTGGTGAATTACAGACTTTTAAATCATGTCCTGTAACAGTGGCACATTAGCTTGCATGCACGGCTGTGAACGTAAGCTGAAGACAGTGAAAAATACTTACGGTAGTTGTAATTGTATGGCATGTCCGATTTTGAAACAGCCTTTTTCACTTCTACACGTCGTCCATTCAGCTCAAAATGTCTTTTTACTAGGGAAAAAAAGAGAAAAGATTTCAGAAAACTGGCCGTCCAACCACAGCCTACGTTGGAAAAGGATTTTTGCGGATGCTGGGATAGGGCACAATTTTCTGTGCGCAGCAGCAAGTTTCAATGAAAAAAAAAAAAGACTGTGACGTTTCTCCAGACAACACACACTTTCACACACACACTGACGGAATGAAATCTGTGTCAGACTCCTTACATGCACACTATGCTGCTCCGTTCTTTTTGGTGGGAATTGTGTGATTGTGTATGTATTATATATATGCTATAGCATAGCAGATCTAGAGTCTTCGGCAGGTCCGACAGATTTGAAGAGAGAAGGAAAAAATCGACAACAACAACAACAACAAACAAAAAAACCCGACCCATTACCACCAACAAAACAGAGCAAATGGCAGAAATTTGGAGAAACAAATTTATGGGGTGGGTCCATTCCTCCTTGTATTTCACTATTGTTTGATCACCACCATCCCCCCCCCCCCCCCAAAAAAAAAAACAAAAAACAAAAACCAACCACACACACCACACACACCAACACGTCTAAAACCACAACCAACACACACACACACACACACACACATCTCTGCAGACCTATTTTCAGAAGACAGCTTCCCTCATGTCTCAAGAGATAAGTGCACAGCATTTACATTTACTGATTTAGCAAGTTGAAGGCAACTTTAGGTTTAGAGTTTCTTTTGTTCATGCTAATCTACCCTAACAACCAACTAAATGATGACTTACAAACATGTTTATCCACCGTGTCAGTGTCATCAAAAGTCACAAAGCAAAAGCCTCGTGATTTTCCCGTCATTTTGTCTTTGATCATTTCAACTTCAGTGATGTTGCCACTGAAGCACTCTCTGATCTGCTCCTCTGTGGTGTCATCTTTCAGACCTCCAACAAACATCTTCTTCACGGACTGCTGGTTCAGCGGGTCCTAAAAAATAAAGCGCGATAATAATAATAATATTTATAGGGCGCCTATCCCGGGGAACGAGCTCTAGGCACCTTACAATCTAAAACCGAAGTTAAAAAAAAAAAAAAAACTTTCACCAACGTACACTATGTAAGAACAAGTATAAAAGAGCACACACACACACACAACTGAGTAGAAAAAATAAAGGACAGGTAGAGACCAAGATTAAAAACCAAGAACAAGTACCAGTGATAAAACCCAAACCAAAAGGATAGATTGAATCAGCCAGATAAAACCCTAAAAGATAGCAGTGGTGAGGAGCTAAAAGTAAGACAGCATTTTTTTTCCATGTGGACTTGATGAGTGAAAATAACTGAGAGAAAAACATGCACACAAACGGATTATTATTAGTATTATTGTTATTACTAGAACACATATGAACTGGGCCTCAATCTGACACTTTTTCCTCAATCTGCCATGGAGGCACTTGATGAAACTGGACTACAAGTGTCAGATCCACCAAATACTGTACAACAGGCCAAATGTTTACAAATGTGAAATTCTGCACGCAACCATGAAATCCAAATGTATCACAGAATTCTGAAGTATCAAATCAAGTTACTGATTTAGAAATTTCAATGCAGCTACCACTTTGGCACACTCAAAGGTGCCAATCCCAAAGGTGTCTGTCAGTACTAACGGTGTTCCCTGTGATTCAAAAACACAAGCGTCCTTGGGAACCTCTCTCCATATTTTTGAGGGTCCTTTTGTGAATTTTAAGGGGGCCTTGGTTTTTTTTGCATCAAAAGTCTGAAAGCCAAAACCATCTGTTGTTTACAAAAGCATTCAATTACGAGAGATGTATGTGAATAGTATGTCAGCCCTAGCGAATCGGCAAGTTCAAGCTCACTGAATGGGTACAACACACTGTTCTCACACCCATCTCTCTCTCTCTTTCACCGTACAGGTGAAAAGAGTGTGTACTGTGCGTCACCATAGCAGACGGTGTTTTTGTATGATGATGGCACCGCGTATACACAAACAACTACACACGGCGTGTGTCACAGTGTATTATCGTGAATCTTGGAATCGACCGATACAATTTAAAGCCAGAATTTCAGACACCACGTGCGCCCTGCGCCACGTGAAGTCGTGCAGCGACCGGCTGAGGCAGCTTGCTTATGAACAGTGCCGTGAACAGTGCGGCCGGTACACTCAGTTACCTGACACACACACTAACACGTGAAGTGGACGCTGGCCATAAAGGTATGCAATCTCAGCAAAAAGCCGCAAACGTGTTTTTTTTTTTCCCCCTCTATAAACAACTTTATGGGACGGGGCAGATTTTGCTACGCGCAGCAGCAAGTTTCAGTGATACAAAACAAGACTGTGACGTTTCTCCACACAATACATACTTTCACGCACAGTGACGTAACGAAATCTGCGTCATAGACACTTGACATTCACACTATGCTGCTGCGGTCTTTTTGGCGGGAGTTGTGAGACGCGTGTGTGGATGGATGTAATGATGGCTATCTCCTAAACCACCTCGTTGGAGGGCTTTTTACTTTGAGATAAAATGGGCAGTCATATTCTCCAGACCTACCTTTCACGATTTTTATCCTGCCGCATTTTTGGAACAGTTATCGCCCATTTAAAAAAAAAAAATCGGTCATGTTACGTATTTTTACGAAAACTTGTTCAAATGGCTTTTTTTCTGAACTTGGGAAGATCATCCAATCACACTGACTGTATTCGTAGCACAGCTCTCTAGCTCTGACAGGTTTTGTGTAAAAAAAAAAAAAAAAAAAATCCGAGGTAGGGGTGGTTTGCATATAAGGCCAAATATCTATGAAAAGACTCCTTCAAATTACTCATCATTCCGGTATTTTTGTCACTTGTGACAACTGCACACATGACATGAACTACTGCACTATTACAGCTTTAGTATTAAGAATAACAGAGCTTTTAGATAAACACTTTTTTTTCCAGTTTCTGCTAGAAGCGCCGGTCAAAAAAGTTCCAATTTTGCAATTTCCCAAGTACAATCCAAGGCACTTAAGTCCACGTTTCATCAGCTCTCTAGATCTTCCAGATTTTATGTCAAAATTAATTCAGTCACGGAAGTCACAAAAGCAACCAGGAAATCACAAGATATGAAGAAGTATCATCTGTCAGACGAGCAGCGTGAGGCTGACGTCAAAATTTAATGTTTGGTTCACAGACAAAATCTGCGAGTATCGTCACTGCTTCCGAATTTCACCAGCTCTCGAGGTCTTCCAGGTTTCATGTGAAAAATAATTCAGTCGGGGAAGTCACTAAGCCAACAGGGAAATCACAAGACATGAACAAGCATCCTCAGACGATCTCAGTGCTAAATATTTAGTTCACGGAATTGACGTCATCTCTCTCTTTCTACCCCCCCCCCCCCCCCCCCAGTCACGTGGCTAATCGATCGTAGCGGATCTAGTGTCATTGGTAAGACTTGAAGAGGGGAGAACCGGCAACAATAACAACAAAACAGACAAAATAACATGAAATTTGGATAAACAACTTTGTAGGACGGGGCTGTTCTTCCTTGTTTAAAAACTGCGACTCCTTCGACTGTGCGTAATCCAGGCAACTCTGTCACAGTTGCCGAGTTTTCAGCGCTTCGGGGACCCTTATAAACCAGAGCACGTGTTTGCCGTGACATTATTTGGCTTTTGGTCAGTGAGCGAGACACATTGAGTGCTGCACGATTTTCTCGCTCAGTATCAAATGCAGACTGAGCTGTGAAATCATCTCGCTCAGTATCAAATGCAGACTGAGCTGTGAAATATTCATCATTAGCTGCCTTGCTTTACGTCCTATGGCTTTTAGGCCTTAATGACAAGTTGTTCCTGGCGTGTGTCTTTGGCTGCTTGGCTGGGCGAGTGTCTTTGGGGTGTAACTGTGAAATCAGGCTACCCTTGGCTTTTATTGGGGTTTCAGGGACGCTGAAAACGCTGCAGCTCTGACAGAGTTGACTGTGCTTGCATGGTCGACTGTAACATTTTTTCACACTTCAGAAAGCTTTTGTTGGGAGCTTATATCTTTAACTGAATGAATCACAGACGCTGCCGCGTGAATACGGCAAGCTCAAAACCGGCAAATGTATAACTAGATTCTCTCTCGCACTCTCTGCTCTCGTCGTCGTTCTTCTTTCAAAATGATTGTCACTCAGTGGTTGTACATGAATATCGCAACTTTCTGCATTTAGCGTGCATGAAACTGTGCTATAGGCCTTCAGCTCTTATACACCTTCAGCTCAGTGTCATGACTGATCATCAGCCCTAGGGCTGGTTTGGTGCAACGGCGCCCCGTATTATGCCTGTCATTTTCGCGAAAAAAAATAAAGGCGGTTTTTTATTTTTTTTGTGTTGAAAACCTGACTAGGTGGGCTAGTTTTTCCCCGTGAAAAAATTGATTTTTTTTTCGTGACAAAAGCCCCCCCCCCCCCCCCCCCCCCCCCCGAGCATTTTGTCACGAGTTGCCCAAGATACCTTATTATGTCTCATCAACGCTCTCCGTATCTTTGGACCCTCCCCAGTGTGTTACGCCAACATACTTGGCGTTATTTGCTTCATCATGAAACGTTCCCTGATAGTGTTGCGTGTCACTGGTGTCATGATAAATGCAGCTCCAGGTTGTCTTCCTCCTCCATCAGTTTTATTGTTCTCTGGATCATACTGCGAGTTCTTACGGATTCATCAATTTGACATGTTTGGGTTGTAGTTTTCATTTTTTTTTGGTCTTGGAATGAATGAATTGATGGAGGCCAGACGACCTCACCCTTTTTTGTTTTTGTTTTAAACAGCCGTCGCCTTTTGGTGGTGTGTCTGTCACTGCGTTCAGATTGGTTGCAAGCAAGCTGTCACTAAAAATAGAAACTGAGAAAGAGACTACATAGACTCATGGCTGCCCAATAAGACAATTGAGCAGTTTTCAACTTGGGGGAAAAAACTCCATTTATTTGCAATACAAATGTTATCATAAAGAAAGTGCACAACATTGAGATTTATGCAATCTTGAAACATTGTTATTTGCACTCAACTTGTATCTTGTTCACATAACAATTTTCTCGATTGTTTTCATAAATCTTGATATTGTGCACTTTCTTTATGATAACTGGTATCACAGCAAGATAATGTAATTACTTTTACGTACATGCAGAATACTTTATTCAACCTGAAAGGGAAATTGCTTCTCTGTCCCACCAAAGCAACAAAGATATTCAGGAGTAAGCTTACACACACATACACATAAAAGAAAAAAAAAATTGCCGAAAACAATCTTGACCTGTAAAATTACTTAACAACCAAGACAACTTACTATATAACACTATCGTATACATACTTTTTTAATATCACATTCATCAACTGGTACATGCATCATTGTACGAACACTCATTCATCCATTCACTCTACATGTTCACTCACCCTCTCTTTCTGCTTGAGCTCACACACACAGCTTCCTTAATCTTAAATTTGTACCATCGGGTTTCACACGCTTACCCTCTGCACTGACCGAAATCAGCTAGCCGAGACATGCGCCAAGACAAGTGATACCTAAGAAGGAAAAAACAAAAATACTGGGTGACAAGGAAAGTGGACAGTTCTGAACAACTCTGTCGTCAATGTGGTATTTCACAGTGTGCACAGAAGCGGTCAGTTCTATCGCATTCACCGGCATAGAACATTTTCAGCCTGTTTCTGAGATTATTGCCTGCATGAGTTGTTTCCTTGCAAGCATGCATTTTTTGTGGCAGAGCACAAAGTTGCCACGAAAAAATGCATGGGGGACAACTAATGCAGGCAATAATCTCTGAAACAGACTGAAAATGTGCTGTGCTGGTGAATGCAACAGCACTCACCGCTTCTGTGCAATACGTTGACCGCAAAGTTGTTCAGAACTGTCCACTTTATTTGTCACAGAGTATTTTTGTTTTTTCTTTCTTAGGTATCATTTGTCTCGGCTAGCTGATTCTGGGTCAGTGCAGAGGGTAAGCACAGTGAAACCTGATGGTACAGAGTTAATCTTAAGACTGAACAAGAGGACCAACGTACGTCTCTGGGCATAGCTCTTTTTGTTTCAACTTCCCGCCCATCCAGTTTGTGTGGTCGGTTCTTCTGAGCATCGTCCAGTTGAGAGGCTTCTTTGTATGTGATGAAACCAAATCCCCGAGACCTGCATACATACGTATATACTTCCAGAAGGTTTTCAGTGCACAGTCGGCTTGACAGTTGCTGGACATGGGTTGAACCACAAGTTTCAAGTAAATTCAACAAGGACTGTATGTGTACAGTGTATCGTTATCACATTCACAGTTTAAACTTTAAACACCACATGCTCGAAAAAATAATTTAAAAAATGCTGAAAATAATGTAGTAGTGAGTAGCCTTCAATGTGATGGCTCTAAAATTTATGAAAAGAAAATTAAAAGTCAAGACTTGATCATGTGTGAGCTCGTGACCAGAAAATGCCTTTATGAGTTTTAGCAAGGAAAAATCTGTTTGCAAACTCAAAATACACATGCATGTCTTTCACAAAAAGAAACTGTTCACAAATCTATTTTAATTTTTATAACAAATAACATACTCGTGATACTGCTAGTGCTACTCACTTTTTGGTCTGTGGATCCCTCATGACGATACAGTCCACAATTTCTCCCCATTTTTCAAAATGACCCCTGAGACTTTTTTCATCTGTCTCATAGCTCAGCCCTCCAATGAACAGCTTTCTGAACTGTTCACTATTTGGGTTTGAAATGTTAGAGTCTTCATTATACCTCGCACCTCTTGGGCGAGATATATATCCTTGCTGGTACTGAAAAAACAAGCAAACAAAAAAAAAATGCTATTTAATATTCCAAATCATGATAACACATGCAGACATTAATATTATGAGTATATAATATTTTCAATAAGCACAGTTATACAGTCTTCACAAAAAGCTAATGACCAGTCAACATAATGGGTGACAGTTTCAATAAATTAGAAAAAATAAACGAATAAGATTTTTCCCGTAAAATTCGGTAGCAAGGTTAAGGGGTAATTAGTGAACATGGCGACCACTGTGTGGATGGCACGTGCGCGTCACACAGTATGCTTGGCACGTTTGAAAATCTGCAATTTCGGCAAAACTAGACCGAGTTTCAGTGTGCGATACCTGGGGCTTTCTGCACGGCAAAAATAAGATGCAGGTCAAAGAATGCATCCCTGGTTATGAACTGTGCTCATTTGTTTGCCTACATAAGCCGCCGTTTCAGCGATGTTCAGCACTACACCAGCATGCCACCACGACAAAAGTTGAATGATATTTGCAAGTGGTCCTTAACGTTTTGTGTAGGCTGTAGTATGGACCCCATATATAATCCAAATTTCTTGCCTCAAAGCTCTGGCCACTCACACAACACCCATGCTAACACATAGATCACAATACAGTCCACTCATGTGGTGTGAATGTTCAGCTCAGAAGTCAGCTACTTTTTTTAAAATTTTAAAGTTTAAGCTGGACATTTTCAAAGGGGGGGGGGGGGACCCAGGGCAAATCGTGAACACAGCCCTTTGTCCCTTGTGCTTATCTGCCATCAACGTAAGGTTCATGATCTGTGCGATCGTCTTGTCAAATCTCCAAGAAAGGGCCAAAGCTCTATCATATTCAGTGACCAAAGAGAACCAAAATCAATCACAGTATTCACACTGTGGTAATTAGCACCAGTGACCTTTCTGACAAAGGCTTCCGACCGAGTTGTACATTATCAGCTTGCCTATGACGGATGCTTCACACCAAGACTGCATTACGTCTACTGACAGTCGATGTCAAAACCGAAACTGCGGGAACACAGAACTGAATAAGTTCAATAACTGAGCAAAGAATGGTGTTTCTGAGGGACTGTGGGCGGCTTGCTTTTGTCAGTTTTTGTGCCGCTACTGCTTCACACTCTCGGCTCTTTCCCAGGCAGTCGTTCCTCCACGTGCGATCATTCCATTAGCAATACTTAAAACTCAAGCCTCTAAATCTCTCTATATATCAGCAGTGGTCAGAAGTTAAGCTCATGCTAAGAGTACAGAACCCGGGACAGTAAAACAAAAAGGCTCTTGTAATTTCATATTCAAATATTTGCAGAAAGGGCAAAGGTCACGCTCAATTTATCATCTTGTGGAATGACCTATTTTGAAATTAATTCGCGAGATTCGCACTGCACAGCAAAATCATAACGTTGATAAAGCACGCTGACATGAACTGAGTATCTGTACAGCAGGGGGCAGGACAGCATCCTAGAAAATTAAAGGGAAGGCTGTAGGGTTCATCCCGAATTTTCAAGACAAGATGGTGGTTATTTCAAGACTGCTCTTGGCTTCGTCTGCTCGTCTCATTTGACAATGGCCGACAAATCTGAAGGCGACCGGTTCAAAGAAAGCAGCTGGAATGACCAATGCCCTCAAGCGATCACACCTTCATGGAAGAGTCAGCAGAGCACCAGCGCAGTTGACGCAAGACCAACAGTTGCGTAACATTGCCTAATCCGTAAAAATATATGTAAAGTAAGGGCATAGCTTACCGGCATGGCTCAGAGGCAAAGGCAACGTGACTTCCGAGAGAGAGAGAAGGAGAGAGACTGAAATGAGGGTCACGTGTGCAAAAAGAATGCTTGCTGACCAATCAGAACAGCCCAGCGCCTCATGGGATCGGTTGTGAGGAAAGCTGTTGGCGAGAGCCAAGGGAAGAGCTTTTTTCAATCACCGATCAGGACTTTTGTTACTTAGCGATGAAAACCCTACCACGCCTACAGGATCACAGACCCACTTCAGAATATTTGACAACCTTCAAATCAAGTTTTGAAGTGGCTCGATAAGCCCTCGGTGTATTCTCAACTTGTAAAAAAAGATCCTTTTCATCGTCTCTGCTCTGATCCATGACCCCTGTGTCACCACACCCTCGTCACCCCAAACCCTTTCCCCTGCAAGTTAGTGCAAAATGAGAATAAAAGGCTGGAGACAGATGAGAGGGTACACACCTAGAGGGTGGGTACACGCACCATACAGGGTTGGAAAGGACGGGCATGGGGAGCGCGCCACTGATGCGAGCTGGTTTTCCCGCGATATGCGATTGTCTCCCTCTACTGAGGAAACAACAATCTGAACAATGAAAACCGACCCATAAGACATCTACAAGACCCCCCCCCCCCCCCGACATATCACTTGTGTCACCTATTGCTGTTGTGTTTTTTTTTTTTGTTTTTTTAAAGTATGGTTGACTTTACAGTGGGTAGGTGCGGCTTCAGTGTGTCGAGTAATTTTGTTCATCCATTTTCATCTTTCATTGACTGTATGTTCTGTTTTTTGTTTAAAAAAAGTTTTAAAAGGCAAAAGTACTTCGTCAGTGTATGAGGTGGTTACCCTGTGAAACATAGATCAACTTTAAAAGGAGAATCTGATCTGATGTGGCCCACCTTGCATAGCCTGGTAAGCAGAATGAGGCAATCTCTACATGTAAACATATAATTGTAAACAGGGGCGTAGGAACCACGGGGGCCCTGGGGGCCCAGGCCCCCGTCCGATTTTTGGAAGGGGGGCCCGAATATCTTTGGGCCCCCCTTGCTTTTGATAATAGGAGAGGGGGCCCACCAGTGGTGGGGTCCCCCTGCTCTGCTGTCGCAAGACACAATCCTTGGCAGTCAACACACACACACACACACACCACACCTCCCCCCCCCACCCTTCTTCACCCCGGCCGTATGGCTCACCCGATTTAGTGGGCCCCCCTTCCTCTCAGCATCTTCCTACGCGCCTGGTAAATATAGTGCAAATAATCAGTCCAAGTTGCTTCAGAATAAAGATTAAGGCTGAAGCGATTTGGCAGTTTTTTGGGGTGTGTGTGGGGGGTTGGAGGGGGGGGGGTTGGGGCTTGGTGGTGGTTCAGAATGATGCACATTGTACTTAATAATAGCGTTAATATATTCTTCATGTATTTTAGGGGCGACCTCTCCACAAAACAATATGAATTATTGGAAAAGGAAGGTTTTTACTACAGCCCCACCGCTCCCCCCCCCCTTTGTTATTGCAGCTTAAACCCATCCCCCCCCCCCAAAAAAAAACACACCAAAAAACAACAAAAGCAAACTAAAACAATAAAGATCGAAACTGACACAAAACCACCACCAGAACTGAAAACCAGACCCCATGCACTGACCAAACAGTTATTTAAGAAAAAAACATTGCTTTGGAGTTTTCCCATATATCCTAGTTTACCATGCCCGAGACATACATAGGATCACATAAGATGTCTCTGACTGAGCTCACTGATTATGTTGCAAAAATGTGCTCATTCATGTCCAGAAGTTGGAACTTGGGCCAGTGGACATGTACATTCACATAGATCCAGTCATAAGCACTCACTCACTGCACAGAATGTCAACAAGCTGCAATCGTGTGGGACAGGTCAGTTTAACTCCTGGGAATTAAGAATTGCATTAACTATTTCAGTGTCGATTTCACTGAACTGATTGACTGTTGCCCAGGCCACGGTTCAGTGAACATCCATCAACCAAGTCAGTGGCCAAACAACTTAAACAAAATGTATCTCAACATTCTCCGAGATAAGTGCCGGCGATGAGTGACTTCTGCGCCTCTCCGGCCAACAAAAAAAAAGTTTGTTGTTATTTTTTTTTATGTAACTTAATGCTTCAATTCTTCTGGCTGTCTCCTATCACCTTGCTATCTGTGAGCCTTCAAAAGGCACAAATTTGTACCAGATGCGGCATTCCGCAATAAGTATTATTTTACGTTCTGATCTTGGAACATCTGGGCATTTAAAAAACTGATGAAAACACTGGTCAGTGCAGTGCTGTGTGCGGCTACCGGCTATCCCAGTCACTGATCGCTTTTGTTCAAGCCGGTTCGCTTTGGTTGAACAGACTGCATTTTCCCGCGAAAGATGAAGTCACATGTCCCGGATATTCTATCATTGCGCATGCGCGACTAGAAATAAAGGCAGAAGCGTTCATCGACGATACACACGTTTCAGGTTTGTAAATTACCACAAGTACGTGTGCAGTTTGCACGTTTACAGGTTTGTGGAGTGCACTATACACTAAGACTCTTCTTCAATCAGATTTGAAAGTGTAAAGGATATTTGAAGTTCAAAGTAGCGTCTGGTGAATCTTCAAAATGGCGCCATCGCCAAGTCTTGGTTGCTGAAACCGGTGCATGTCAAAGAAATCTTCAGAATACGAGTATTGCAGTTCATTATTTCAACTGGCCATGTGCATTCCTTGTTAGATCCATTTATAAAAATGCGAAGAAGCTGCGTTCCTTTGCAGAATAACCCAGAGCCTAATTCAATTTCTAGACGTGTATCGATGTAGTCTATTGTAGAGGGCTGTCTTGCAGAGTTGTCTGTTTTTGTTAAATCCCAAATACGACGGCATACTCATTGCAGACTAAAAAGTCGACTACAAAACTAATGTGTGCTCTGTTCATTGTCTAATTTTAGTAAAATATCACACGAGTGCAGAACTGCCCACTGTCATGAAATCTTTCCATGAAACTGGTGTGCACCAGGGCTGCTGGAGTGAATGTAGTGTTCACAACCACTAGAGGCTGGGTTTTGTCGTTGAAGCTAGTTGTAGGTCATGTTTCTTTGAGCTAATTTTCTTGAAACTAAGTTTCATATGGGAGCATATGACTGATTAAATTTTATGTCATGATGCTGACAATAACAGTATTAACACCTAATTCTTTGCTGACCCCGCTCAAGGACTGGCGTTTTTACCGCATCCAGTTGGGGAAAAAAGTCTACACTACGCACACTGTAGTGTTACTCGCATTTATTGTTGCGTATGTACAGTTTGACAACTAGGCAATAGGGTGGAAGTGAAACTCAGCAACTTGTCACTGCATGTCAGCGTGTCCATCCTGTTACACTTTATGCTTTACTACACTGTACTAGTCTTTAGCTACAATATCACTTATGAGCTTTTTACTGTTCATGCTTTTTCTTGCCCTTTCTATAGAGTTAGATTCATACATCTGCTAAAACTAGTAAAAGAACGTAAACTTAAGGTGGTCTTCATCCGGGTATACGGTCTAATGAAAACAATAACATTATGATTATGGGACTGTGCAGTCAGCTTTGTTATTACTAAGATATAATCATGTGTATGTTTTTTACAGGACAGAATGAAAAATCATGTTTTTTTTTTTTTGGTAGGACAGCAAGCAGTCTAAAAGTAGTAAAAAAAACAACAAAAAACCTAAAAAAAACCCTAATATTTAAACAATAAAAGCAAAAAGAAGACAGTTGATTGCCAACATGACCTCAGATGTTTTGGCTAGTATTGTAATTAGTATGAAGTTGGTGGACTGATGTCAAGTCTTATCTTGAGAGCTGAGCAGCATTGGGAAGAGTGTATTGTTAACTTGACTGATTTGACTGCTCTGTTACAGCCTTTTGGGGGATAAACTTGCAAACAAGACATAACCATTGTAAGACTCACCACCAACAAACCCAGCTGATAATCGGAAGTAGTGATGCAATTCTAGAAGTAGAAATAGGTGGAAACTTGCATTAGAGCAGGTGTGTGGTAAGACCTTACTGTAAAAGTCATGTAGAATTTGTTTCACAGCTTCTGCTTCAGCTGATTCTGTGGGCACACTAAACCTCAGTCATTCTTGATGGTGTAACAGCCATGTCTGTTGCAGCAGAAAAGATGGGTAAGAAAACCAAGAAGGATGAAGATGACGTTGTCGAGGAGGAGGAGGACGAAGAAGGTGGCGAGGAAGAATACACAGTTGAAAAAGTTGTGGACTCACGGATGCGGAATGGGAAAAGAGAATATTTACTAAAATGGAAAGGTTACCCTGAGTGAGTACTGCTGCCTTGACTGGTTTTGTGAATGACACAAGTCTGGCATGAAGAGGGTAATTACTGTAAAGCTTGTGATTTGTGTTTTCTGGTGTGCTTTATTGTAGATTGAACTGGTTTGTAATTGTAGCACAAGCAGTGAAATAGAGAAATAGACAGAGTACATGAAAGAATAGTAGTAATGGGAATTGGGATAAGGCACTGATGGTCAAAGCTTGTTTGTCTACAGACTAATGCAGTTTTACATCAAAGAAGTATTGTGGTTTTGTGATTGTGGACCTGAACCTGCCATTTGTGTCTTGTTCTAATCCACTCCAGTAGTACTAGTACAAATGCTATGATGCTCGTTTAACATATGTTGAAATGTATTTTTATGCAGATCATCCATTTCGTTTCCTTTGTTGCAGCTCTGAAAACACATGGGAACCAGATGAAAATCTAGATTGTCCAGACCTGATTGCAGAGTTTGAAGACAAGAAGAAGAAGAGAGAGCAAGAAAAGAAGAGGAAATCACAGAACGGCTTAGAGGAGTCATCGGCAAAACGGAAGAAAAAAGTCTCAGATGCAAAATCCACAGTATGTAATACGCTTGATTCAGATACGTGACGATGCTGCTTATTTGACCTCAAATGCTTACTATGGATAAAAATAAAAGGGGAACAAAATTTTTTCAAAGATGAACTTTTGAGATGAGTTCAGAGTTCACATGCATAAATGCTAGCATATAAAGCAGCTAGATAATGGACTAGGTCTGTGGTGTAATAGCTAACGAGATTTTACTATCTTGTCTTGCAGGAAGATGATAACAAACCCCGCGGTTTCGACAGAGGACTCCAGCCAGAAAGGATAATAGGTGCCACAGACAGCAGCGGGGAGCTTATGTTCCTCATGAAATGGTAAATAGTTTGGTAGTAGTGTCTGTCTTTCATTATTCCCCCCACCCCACCCTTCTCCCTAACTTCTCCGGAGGAGGGATGTTGTGTGTGCATGTCCGTGTTATAAGCCTGGGGTGTTAAAAACAGCACCAAAGAGAACATTTTTTTTATTATGTTTGGGTAGATGCTTCAGTGAAACTGATGTGTTACCATGGCATTGCTATGTTTCTGCTTTGTCATTTAGCTTTTGATTTTGTTTTTGATTCCAACTAGGTCTGCTGCTTTGATGGTTTTGTATGCGTTTGGGGGGGGGGGGGGGGGCATGTTTCTTCTTAGAATATTGTAGTCCACCTTTGAGAAACTTCCAATTTACTTCACTTTCAGGAAAGACAGTGATGAGGCAGATTTGGTTCCTGCACGACAGGCAAATGTGAAGTGTCCACAGATAGTGATAGCTTTCTATGAGGAGCGACTGACGTGGCACACGCACAATGATGCTGATGAAGATGACAAAAAAGATGACAGCAAATCTTAATAATACCCGCCGCTCATCTCTTCTACCATCTCGTCTTTTTATCTGTTGACAGGTTTTAATGGAGACTGTTTTGTGGGTTGGGCAGTGGGTTTGTGATGTGTACCGACAGCAATTTGATGTAGACTGTTGACACATACAAACTTTGAAACAAGGTTGCAGGTTATTTTTCATGCATCTTGCCGATACATCAGTGTTCTCTGTCCCCCCCTTCCCCCCAACACACACACACATACACACACCACCCGCCCTGTATTTTGTGTTGGTCTACTGGCATTGCTGATTTGAAGTAACAAAGCAAAAGCAAAACAAGGTTGCCAAAATGTGACTTTCATTACAGAGTGGTGTGATACTGTTGGGACTGTTACTCATTGTATCAACTTGGACAGCACAGTTTCTGTGTCATGAACAAAACTGTCCGGTCACAAAAGTCAATCACAGCTGGTTATTCAACAGTCATTTTAGATGAGTGGAGTTTAAATGTTGCCGTTGTGTGGGGTGATGGTCATAGAGAAAATCAGGGTTGGCAAAATTGTGTGCACAGTGCCAGATGCACTAAAAATTGATGTTTGGTGCAATTATGGAACTGTGCACAAATTCTGGTTGCATTTAAGATTACTTCCTGGTGACCCTGTTGATAATGGAGCTCCTGTAACTTGATTTACCACCTATAATATTTTCGTGAAGCGTTGGAGTGGCTCACAAAGGAAACTGCTATTTTCTAACTCTGAAAGCAAACTGGCTAATTTTAGGTTTCCTTTTTTTTTTTCTTCTTTTTTGGGGGGGGGGGGGGGGGGTAATGTCTAAAGTCCTTGTATATTCTGCTTTGTCATTCTTGGAGGGTATCATGACTTGAAATAGTGTGGATTTTTTTTTTCTTTTCTGGAAAACAGGAGAAATATGACTGTTACCCTAAAAAGCACTAATTGAAATATTACACTGGACAAAACTAATGGGCGGTTTGCATACATGGTGAAAAACTTTCTGTTTGGATTTTGGGTTCTTACGACACTTAAAAAATGGTTACCAGTTTCCACATCCAGTTAATACAAGGCAAATTAGATAATAAATGCTTCATTAATCATAATGTACATGTTCATTGTCAGTGTTACATACCATACTCGAATAGCTGTATCATCGTTTTCTGTTTCAGACTTTGTATACATGATTAAGAGTGTGAGGAAATATGACTGTAGGGGCTGAACAGAATTGTGTGGAGAAATGGAGAAACACGTTACACATTGAAATGTTTTGAGGACATTTATCAGCACATTTCAATAGTGCATTGCCCTGTGTATGGTCATACATTTGAAATGTGGCTAGACTTTGAAAGAATCAAACAGCAGTGCAACATTTATTTTTCTGTATCATTTTGTTTGATTGTCCACGTATACCAGCAGTATGTTTTAGGGCATCTCCATTTATGATCTGCCTTTTCCTCACATTTTCAAGTTAATCAAAGTTTTCCTTTGTTTGTTTGTATAAAAACAAAAGTTTTGTTAAGTGTGCTGAGGGTCTGATCAATATTCAACAGAAAATGAAGGGTAATAGGGATGTGTGCTTTTGAAAAGGTCAGTGTTGAAGGTGTTACTTTGCACATATTGTCTTAATATTGTCCTTGTGGATAACCTTGACATTGGTGTATAACAACTTGCTTGTTTTTTGGTTTTTTTTTTAATTGGGGGGGGGGGGGGATCTGTCCATGAAAATTAATCTTGTTTAGATGATGAGTACTTAATCAGCGGAATACTTTTTCTTTATTTTGATTTGAACTGGCAGATCTAGAAAATAAAGCCTATGGTTTGAACAGCCTAATTGTGATGCAGGTCTTGCTGTAGATGTGTCTTCATCTTCACGTTATCTGTGTCTGTGCTGAACTTTTGTGTGCAGTACTAAGTGGGGAGAATGGGAAACATTTTAAAGCTGTTCATGTAATCAAACCTTTACCATATTTGTAATAAAACCAAGATCTTGGTTATGATCAGCTTGTCACTGGTACTGCTGCTGGCATAATCGCGATGGGAAGTTCTTGTGCTAGTTGTAGACTTTTCGGTTTTCACTGAACCTTGTTTGATCGGGATTGTGTGCTGGCATAGCAACATACATGGCACATTGATATTTTTGACACAACGTGCATGTGCTAAGGTTATCATGGGTGCAGGCAGCATGCTCTGTCACATTTTCTTCAATCACCCTATGTTTTCCATGTATTGCATCATTTCTTACGCAAGATCACCTTCATGGGGACAGGATGATGTGTATCTGCTTGGCTGATGTGGAAAATAGTCATGAAAGTTGCTTGCAATGAGAATTATTGACAGTGACATGCCTCAATACAATGTTTGCACAGAAAGTGATTAGAAATGCATTGTGGAAGTCACTGGTGGTTACGGCACCAATGCGTTTTGCTTTGCAACTCCCCTTGCAACTGGTTAGACACCATGTTGGGGTTGTTAAAATCGCTCAGCTGCATCTTACGTTGTTGAGCTGGCCTCCCATGATACGTTCAGTGGGTGGATTGCAAATTGTGAAATGTCATCTTTCACTGTAGCAATTCTGGAAATGTGTAAATTATTATTATTATTTTTGTAGAGAGGTACTGAATTTTGATGAGGATATCACTTTTATCACGCTAAGAAGGCAGCAGACCTTTTGTTCTCAACAGTGAACAGTAGCTGCTGCTTTGACATACAAATCACATTAACCCTGCAACCAGAGTACCTGTACTGCCATTGAAAAGAAAATGCTTGGGGGAGGGAGGAAGAAATAGCCTTGCGATGTATGAAGAATATATTGAGGCACCTGTGTAACCTGGCAAGGTTTCTTTCCATGTCGGCATGGCATTTTTACGGTCATCTTCCTGAAAATGAATCGAGTGTACTATGTACATGTTACTGGGAAGCTGTGTGATTTTATTTTTAATGAGTTGAATAACCGATCTTTAATGTGCTGCAATCTTTCAGACTGGAATCTAAGGTAATCCAAAACTGCCTGAAGTTTTGTTTCCTGACTTGTGAATTCACAGTTCGTTGCTAGGAAACGTTTGCGTTTCAAATTAAAAGTCTTGGGTTCGTGGTTACCCAAAATGCAAATGCCACTTTCAAAAGAACATCTTTGTCAAACTGTACCATGTTTACTTCACAGTTACATTCTGTTGCATTCATATTCCTGTTCAGAATTACCCATGATGCCATTCTGTATTTGCAAAGGTAACCGTGGATAGTACTCCCATCAGTTTTAAGTTGTGTAGCATGAGAAGTACATTACGGATGAGGTTTTTCTGATAGAGAGTAACTGAATTACCCTACCCTACGTTTAGCTTTTTGTCATCGTTCAGAATTTGTGCGAGAGCTTCCATGTAGTAAGGTTCATTTAGTTCTCATTGTGCCGTGCATGTGAACTTCTACTTATTGTTCATAAATCATTTTGTTTATGTACTTTCACGTGTAGAATAAAAGTTGTGTCTTGGAAGAAAGAGGTCCTGTTTTTCATACATGTGTAACTGTGTTGTGGTTTGTGTTTATTGTTTAGACTTGCAGAAGTGTGATGTCAGCTGGCACTGGTGGAAAAGTCCCACTTCGAAAATGTCCGTGTTGGACATTGTCACAGTGTTCATGACTTTGAAGTCTGATTCTGAAAAAATCTGGCGTTTAAAAAACACACAAACCTACTTCTCTTGTGAGCTGCTATCAGCACTTGCCTACTATGAAATTTTTTTTTTTGACTCCATATATATTTCTTAAAAAAATTGAGCCAAGTAAACCGGCCGAACCCTGCACATTCACCCTCTGATTTGATGTATCCTTGACTGTGATGGACCTGTCACACAAACAGATCCAGTTATACAGTCAAAGGAAACGGTTGCTTGACGCAATGAAACTTCTCGTCTCGGGGGACCGAGAATGTAACACACTGGAGCACAGAGCTCTGCAGAGTTCATTGATTTTCTCGACCCGCCTGCAGGGACTGCACTCTGGAGTCTGCAGTTGTCCACCCCTATTCCAAGGGAGCATTTAGTTTTCATGTGTATTTTAGTTTTACAGTCACTGAAATTCTTCATCATGTGATTCAAAACTTGGCTGACTATTTTTTTGTGGTATATTTAATATTTGATCTGTCTGTGAAAATAAAATTACAATATACAGTACTGCAGGTGACTGATCCACCAATTACACAGCTACGAAACAATGAATGGAACTAGTTACTCCCTTCTGTGGCTGTATTTCCTGTTGAAAGCCGATAGAGAAACACCCTGCAGTCTATTTCATTTATCCACCATCATTTATCCAGTAATAATTTTACTTGTTGCTTGAGAGTCATGTCGGAAGAGGAAGAGCAGACTGAGCCAGGTTTGTATTGCAGAGATTTCTTTGGTTATTATCGGAGATTTGGGGCATAAAACTGTCGCCTGTTTTGGGGTTTTCTTATTTTGCTTTCCCCGAAAATGGCCCACCACAGTACTACATGCTGAATGCAGACTGAAAAAGAAAGAAGCAGTGGTAAGGACGCTGTTTGAAAGGTTCAAGACTAGATACTTCAACCACGCCGGAAGAAAGTTTCAGAGGGAAAGTGCCTCATCAGTCATGGTAGAATAAGATGTGTGGTAACACCGACAGTCTGCAGGCAGGGGTTTGGAATTGCCACGAGCGGACGACTGCTGGTGAACCGGATGAAGTAATTCCAAACAGATCATTATTGGCTTTGTAAAGTGACCTTGGAATGGGCATCCATTTGCTGAAGGTGGTCAGTTGGTGTTGACAGGATACTTTTTCTTACTGGCTGCATCGGTGAAGGATTAATGGAAATTGAAATATATATGAATGGAACAGTTTAGCAAATGAGTGAAAGTGATGATGTGCTGATGAAAAACAGATCGTCATTCTTCTGATGAATATATCACAGATGCGATTACCTTATTTAATGTAATCAGTTTGTCATAGAAAGACTTTGTGCTGTGTTGAATAGCCGAAGAAATGTGTGTGTAGAACTCTTTGCTTTTTTCATGGAGCTGCCCCTCAGACAAAGGGCTCTGTGGCTTTATGCCATAGATACTCGCTCAAGCCCCACAGAGCAGGCTTTACATATGAATCCTAATATATCTCCCATTTGTTAAAGATAAATGAACTGTTTAGTAATGGAAGGATACATGTTAGAAGTCTGTTGCAATAAAAAAACTACATGTAACATCATATCGGAAGGGTTGCAGGATTTATAATGTTTACCTTTTGCCAGCTACACAGATATTTTCTTTTCAGTATGATACTTTTACACTGTTGTAGCAAAAGGTCTTCAGATGCTATGATTCTCTAAATTATATGAACTTTATTATCTGCAGTTTTTCAGGAAATGTTATCGATGCTGCTGTCAAGCTATTGCCATAATCGGATCTTTGGCCTCTCACCGGATCTGAGAAGCACACACCGAAAATGGTGTCCAATTTCATTAAAAAGTGCAGTCCCATACAGGCGCTGTGTTGAAAAGCAAAAGACGCCCGCGGTAAGACTGCCTTTCCTCCCCGACAAAATCTGTTGTCGCCGGGATCGTATCTCGCAGATTGCAAGTTCGGCAACCACGTCATGTTTGATTGGGCAGCCTTGGGTCTGGAGGACTGGGATGTATGGAATAGTTGCTCTGGTGACATGACCACTCTTTGTGCTGGAATTGTCAGCAAGTGTTTCATAGCATGTCTCTGGTGCCGTCCAGCCGGGGAACTGCCGATCAAACATGTCACTGCGGTCTCTCACAATGAAGATGCAGTCTGCAGACAGTGATGCTCAGCGCTCACTGTGTATCATTATCAGTATCTATCTAGATCTACTGGACATCATACCTACAACAGTTATTCAGGATTTGAAAGTGTGACCCCCCTATGAGGACTCCCACTGACTGTGACTGGATACACTGATAAACATAGGGTTGTGTTGCTGGTCACAGTGAGTAGGTCTGCTTGTAGTGAGGATCACAGTTGCAAATCCTAAATAATGAGGGTTTGTACTTGTGATGTGAAATGAACAAAACCAGCAAAAGCAACACCATAACTCCTATGATGCATGAGTTGATATGTAACTCTTATGAACAACAGTTATGTATCTGATGTGCACTTTTGTTTACTAACAAGATGGGAGAAAGGAAGAGAGAAAACTGAAAATGTGTGTGTGTGTGTGGGGTATGTTTGGTATGACTATGAGTCTGTGAGTCTGCGTATTATTTGTAAACAGTACTCTGTAATTTGATGATGATGATGACGATGCTGCAGACATGATATGGCGCACGGTTCCACCCTAACTGAGTGCTCACGGCGCTTAGGGCAAGGTTTTGAAAGGAAAGGTAGTGAAAAAAAAAAAAAATTGAAACAGTCTTTCAGATGTGAACCCTTACCCTCCATTGACTGCTTTGTTGTAGTGAAGCCTAAAATAATTGTATGTAATTATCATTACATCAGCCCTAGACTGCATTAAAAGGTGTGTGAACTTACTCCATGTCCTGATGTGTGCAGAGGGATTTTGAAAATGTTTGCAGACCTGCCAAAAGGGGATTAATGTAATGTGTCATGAGTTGCATACATGTACAAATGCAGTGTTTCCGATTACGCACACCTGTGCGTATTTGTATGCTCAAAACTCTTAAATTGACGCGCAAATTTGAGAACAGCGTGTCACTTGGGACGTATGTTGTTGGTCTCGTCATGCAAACAGTATTTTTCCAACTCGATCCCGGAAATCCGATGAACAAAATGCGATCTGCAACTAGCAGCGGACACTTGCAGCATCGGATTTCCGCTGAATCATTGTGCATAACAGACAGAATCTGATGTGTGGGCCCTCCAAATGTACAAAAGGACGCTTAAAAATATGGAGAGAGGCTCTCAAGGACCCTTGTATTTTTTAATCACAGGGAACACAGCTAATTGTACAAAAACTAAAACATTTCTGGTGGGTTTTTTATTTTATTTTTTTGCTCTGAAGAAAAGGCGCAGAAGACCCACATTCGGACTAAACAGTATGAAGTTGATCTGCTTGTGTTTGCTTCAGCAAACACCAGTTTCACAAAGAACAAAAATTTTCGCCTCCCACAAAACAGATTAAGTATTGTGTTGAAACCAAAGCTCTTTTCATTAGTTTGTTTGCTATGTTTTCATTTATTTTCTTCAAATGGGGACTTTTATGTGTACTGTACTTTTCAAGGATATGTTTGCCATTGTGTTTTGTTGACGCACTTGGTCAGACTGCAGTAGTAATTATTTTTACCCCATCCATAGAATGTAACGGGGGAAAAAAAAATAGAGTTTGGAATGTCATTTGTAATGATAATTTGACTTCAGCAAGGGGAAAAATTGCACCCTTGAGCATAAATCATTTTTTTTCAGAAAAATTGGTGTGTGTGTGTGTGTGTGTGTGTGTGTGTGTGTGTGTGCACGTAAGCGCGTGTGCTTTGAATTAGCAAAGGAAATGGATGCAAGTATGAAGTGGCAGCATAATTTTTTATGTACTTGCTTGTTTATTTATTATTACATGTATTATCATTACAGTTTGATTTTTGTGGGTTTTTTTTTTTTTTTTTTGTGAATTAACTGACCTGGTAATTTTCAAAGGGCTTGTATGAACCTGTCACCCTTTGATCTCATGATTTGCTCACCTTATATGTTGCCTACAAATAAGTTTCACCGCACTGTTCAGCCAGTTCCGTTCTTACACTAGTTACAGATGTATGTTTTTAGTTTTGTCATTTTAAATTGTTTACAACGTTTTGAACAGACCTAGAAGGTTTCAGAATACATCCTCTCATATTTAACATTGTCATGTTACAGAGAAAATCTTGACAAAACAAGAACCAGAAAAGTCTATAAGAACACCCCCCCCCCCCTCCAAAAACAACAACAACAACAAAAAAAAAACACCAAAAAACAAAAAACCCAAACAAAACACAACAACAACAAAAACCCAACAATTCCCCCCCAAAAACAAAAAACAAACAAACCAAAAACAACCCCCCCCCCCAAAAAAAACAAACAAACAAAAAAAACAAAAAAAAAAAAAAAAAAAAAAACAACAAACAAACCCCCCCCCCCCCCCCAAACAACAACAAGAAAAACCAGCATTAAAAAACTCGGAAACATATTTCTATCAGATAAGCCATGAGGACCTCGGTACATGTACATGTGCAAACAAACGTTTCAGAATCTGATCCAGTGATTTCTGTTGGTTCAGGCTTCTGGGCTGAAGCTGGGGAGATAGCAGTTGCTGATGGCCCAGTGGACAGTAAAGAGCCGCTGTCCACCCTCGGTGAAATGCTCCAGAAGATGAAAGAAACCTCAAAACTGCTGCAAGGTAAGAGCATGAAAGCACTGGTAAGGAGGCGGTTAGAGTGAAGTTCAGCACTTGTCTGAATATTGAGGGTGTGTGTGTGTGTTTGTGAGTTTAACGTCCTTTTCCACCACATAAGAGTGATATCAAAGACGGGGCAACGATGAAAAAGCCAGCACAAATATTTGGCCCCAGCCGGGATTCGAACTCACGACCCGAGCATTGGAAGTCCATTGCTCAACCATTCGGCCACCCCGGCTCCCCGTATGAATAATGAGCATGCGTTTTTTGGTGTTTCGTTGTGTCTTGTTGGATTGCCTGATATTGACAGCATGGTCGGCTTCAGGTTCTACTGCAAGCTCTGAAAGGCTCTAAGAAGTATTGGGGCACACCCTAGGTGTATGGATCAGGGATTAAAAATATGTTTTTTGCATTGTTAAGCTTGAGCAACTCACATTGTGTCAGCGTTTGTGACAGACGCAGTATTCCAGGCCTCAGACATCATTTGTAGAATCTACCCATGACCTGAGCGGATTTTTCTTTTTGCACAGCAACAGTTTCGGGGGAGGGGGAGGGGATTACAACACACACACCCACGGCCCCCTTGGAAAATTCTTTTACCTGTGTACATGTGCTCCTGAAAGTAATGATACTTTACTCTTTCATGGCATATTGTCTACCTTAACTTTGATTGCAGATGATGATGATGATGTGAAAATGGAGCAACCTGCTGCGAGCGAGCCAATACCGGTGCCTCTGAGGAAGACAAACAAACATCCAACAATGCATCTTAATGAGCTCTGGTTGGTATCATTTTCAGTGTGTTCTGATCTGTGACTTACTAGCAGCATGGCTGAAAAATTGATCATGCATGTACCTGCGCTTCTTATACGCTCGTAGTCACCAGGACAACCCTGCGGCCAAGCAGATTGACAGTCCATTGAAATTTAGCCTTGGAAATTAATACTTTGGATAACTTTCGTGCTGTGTTTTTGCTTTTTTTGTTTTTTTGTATTGTTTCTTCTGGTGGGAGTTGAAGTGCTCATGATTATGAATGTAGTGAATACTGAAAAAATGCAACATCCTAAGTGAAAATCTTTTTTGTTGTTGTTTTTTTTTTTTGGCTGTCCCAACTCTTTGCCAACTCCAGTGGTGATCCTCCCAGATCATGGGTGGAATCCACAGAGGGATCGAAAGCTGGGGCAATTTTTTATGCATGATGATGGAGATGAGGATGATGGTAAGATGATGCTATGGAGGTCTGTGTGGTTTGGGACTGCGGGACAGGGCCACATTCCACGCTTCGTATCATAAATATCCCAGCGTTAACCAGGCCCGGGAACTACAGCACCTGCGGTGCCGGGCTTGTAATCATCCACATCATAAGACATCTCATACCAAGGAAAGCACCCCCCAAAGTCGTACCCATGAAGTTGGTGAATCTCGGCTGTGTGGCTACAGCC
>JACVVK020000379.1:0-20000 GCA_018292915.2 Batillaria attramentaria
GTCCAGCGCCATTCGGCCACCCCGGCTCCCCTGAACCTACAGAAGGCTAACAACACAGCGAAAAGCAAGGCGTTTTGCAATAACTCGATGAGGACAAGGGGAGTTTTGGGCGGTTTGAAGTTTCGTTCGCCCAGTCAGCACACGGCAGTGTATTGTAGTCAAAGCTCTATATAGTGCAGTTAGCAACTCAGTCGCCAACAATTGTCGACGAGAACTTTTTATGAAGCAAATTTTGTAGACTTATTGCAGAGAAAAGGTTATTCAGAAAGTTGTGACGTAATAGATTTTATAACAGCCAGTGTCCTCTGTCTTTCCCTTTCTTCTTAGCGTACGTGAAACCAGCGTAAATCTAAGTTTTCACTGCTTTTTTTGAAAACCCGACAAGCCCGTTTCAAGGAATGAAACTATTCCGAAAGAACACTTTGACGTCATTCACTGACGTCACTTTTTTACTGTCTAATGAAGGTTTTAGGAGTACACGTCAGTTACTGAAAAAGATTACACTTGACATCATTGTCACTTGAGGTACTCCGGGGGTATATTTTAGGCTCATTTCGATATCTCATTTTTCACCCAAATCTTCACTTATGCCGAGGTGATCAGCTTTTTCAGAGTAATATCCATGGTTGATAAAAATGTTACGTCACAAGTTTTCAAACATCTATATTCAATAAATATGCACAAAATCACAGCAAAAAAAATAAAATAAAATAAAATAAAATCAATCAATCAATAAAACAAACAAACAAACAAACAAATCAGAAAAGCTTTGGTGACTCGATGACCAAACGCTCTAATACCTAATACCCCCAAGGCTGACTAGGACATCTTCATGCCGTTGCAGTTCTCGTTCGCACGGTCAGCAGACGTCAGTTAGTTATCTAGAGCTCTTCTTATTGATTAGATTATTTTCAGCGTACAGGCCCACTCACTGTTGGCAGATCAAAGTTGTCTTCTGTGGCGCAAATGTAGGAATGAGCGCGTTTAACCTCGAGTTGAAACTGCACTCTCTCTGAAAAGAAGATGAATGTAGAGTCACTACAGGCTCACGCATCTTCCATCGGCCACTGATTTGCCCGCCTTTGCACGAGGTGATAGCGAAATGGGACAGCGTGCTTCAGAAACCGCACGTGGCCAGCACCTGTGTGATTTATTGCCAGCTGAAAGATGTCAAGTGGCTTTTTGACGGTGTCCTCGTTCCGTGCTAGAAATGTCAAACATTCGACGCCAGTGCCCATTTACGGCGAGGGAAAATGTCAAGTGCCTGCAACGTTCTCTGCGTTCGGACATTCGGCATGTGTGCTTTCTAATCAGTACTTGTTTGTAGTCTCTCTTTATTTTCCCGCGCAAACGGCGTTACAGTTTTGCACGCATCTTAAAGATCTAAGCTCCCAACAAAAAAGTTTTCCGAAGCGTGAATTTTTTTATTTTTATTTTTTACAGAGTCGACCTTACAAGCACAGTCAGCTCTGTCACAGTTGCAGAGTTTTCAGCGTCCCTGAAACCCCAGTAAAAGTCAAGGGCAGCCTGATTCCACAGCTCAGTTTGTGTTTTGACACTGAGCGAGAAAGATCGTGCGGCACTCAACATCCGCTAGACACTGTAGCGATGTCAGTGTCTCGCTCACTGACCAAAAGCCAAATAATGTCACGGCAAACTCGTGCTCTGGTTTTATAAGGGTCCCCGAAGCGCTGAAAACTCTGCAACTGTGACAGAGACAGAGTTGCCTGGATTATGCACAGTCAAAGGAGTCGAATTAAAAAAACAAAACAAAAACGCAACGTTTTCGGCTTTTTGCTGAGATTGCAGACCTTTAATGTTTGGTTGGGTTCGGTGCTTGCTCGCTTAGTTCCTTGCGTGGTTGTTTGTTTGTCTGTGTTTTGTTTTGTTTTTGATGATGATTGCTTGCTCCAGGGGGTGAACCACGTGACTTGAAGGTCTAAGAAGAGAACGGAGTATACGGGGGACAGGCATCAGTCGTTAGGGAAAGCTGCCAAATAAAAGGTTTTCTGCGGAAAATTCGGCAATCTTGTTTATAGCAGAAATGTAGCACTTTTCTTCAGAAAAAAAACACCTGTTTTTCTGCCGAAAATCGACACACATGGAAATGACAAAAAAGCAGAAACTGACTTTTCTACAAAAAAAAAAAAAAAAAAAAAAAAAAAAAAAAAAAACTGGCGAGAGATGACAAAATAGCCGTTTTTCTGCTATTTGTCTGCAATGTTTCCTCAAAAAAACAAACAAACAACAACAACAACAAAAATTATGCAGAAAAACAGGATTGTCGATTATTGGGCAGAAAACCAGTGCCATTTTTCTGCAGTAAAACTGCTATTTTGGCACCTTTTGCCAACAATATATGCCTGCTCCTCGAAATGGCTCGAATACTCCGATCTCCTCGTAGACCTTCGAGTCACGTGGTAAACCCCCGTGTTGTTTACTTCCTTCCTTTGCTTGCTTGATTTATTGCTCGGGTGGTTGGTTGGTTGGTTGGTTGGTTGATTGGTTGATTGGCTGGTCGGTTGGTTTGTTCGCTTGCTTGCTTGATTTCCTGCGTCACTGGCTGGTTGGTTGTTTTGATGGATGGCTGAGTGGTCGATTGGTTGGCTCGTTGACTTGCTTGTTTGCTTGCTTAATTGACTGATTGATTGATTGATTGATTGATTGATTGATTGATTGATTGATTGATTGTATTTTATTTAAACATGGTTTTATTCCGCTGGCCAGTTTACACAAAACAGAAGTATTCAGGCGGTGGCAAAAGGCCAGATTTCAGTATATAGCCTCCGCCTGATTGATTGATTGATTGATTGATTGATTGATTGATTGATTGATTGATTGATTGATGGCCTGACTGATTACGAGGGTGGTCGGCTCAAAATAATCTCAAATGGAGACACTCCCGCCCACAAAGACAAACACAAAAACAAAAACCGTAAATTGTGTCTGAAGAGCCGATGTAATGAGTTCCATCCATAATTTTTCCTTTTACCCCTCAAAGAATTATTCCACATCATCGAGCAGGCTAAGACACCCAAGCAGCCTGACAGAGCTCATGAAACCCCGTAATGCCAGCAGCAAAACTGTTCTAAGGATTCTTCAACCCCCGCATTTCCCGCCTTCTCCAGGCTTCAACTCCCCCCCAGCCTCTTGATGCCGACTTCAAGGTACCTATACAGAGCGTTTACCCTTCGAGGGGCTTGTTGAAAGTGTAATTTTGCTAACTTAAAAACGGTACTGTTGTTTCTGACTGATGTTGGGATCTGGCTGGCTTTATATCGTGAAGTAGTTGTTGCTGTATATATGACTATGCCTATGTTTGCTCGTGTTACCCCATGTCAGATCATTATGGATGCATGAAGGACCAAACTTGACGTGTTTTATAACGAAAGCAGCCCCCCCCCCCCCCAGGAAAAAACAACAAAAAACAAACAAACAAACAAACAAACCCCAAACAAACAAACAACAACAAACAAAAACCAATCAAACAAAAACCAACCAACCAACCAACAAACCAACCAAACAAACAAACAAACAAAAACAAAACCGAAATACAAAACAAGCAAAAAAAACCCCTCGTTCAATCCACCGATATGGCCTAATGGGCTAACTAATGAAACCTCTCTCTCTCTCTCTCTCTCTCTCTCTGACTAAGTTATTTTTTAAGATTTTAGAACTATAGAACTATTTCATTTTTATTTTTACGATAATTATTGTTATTTTATGAACCTGTAAGTTCCATCATCATCATCATCATCATCATTTCTCTCTTTCTCTCCCTCCCCCCTCCCCGCCCTCCCACCCCCCAACTCTCTCTTTCTCCTCCCCCGCCTCCTCCCCCCCCCCCCCCCCCGTCCCCTCCCCCCACTCCACCTAGTTGCCAGGGCACGTTTTCAGCAGGGAAAATAATCGACTCATTTCCAGTGTAAGCATTGCCTTTTCCTTCCAGTTTTATGCCACCAAGCTTGCACATCCACGACACTAAGGTTGCGCAATCTTTTGATTATGCCTTCAGCCGTGTGGGATTTACGTCTGCGAGGATTCCTCGCCTTGTGGCTGGCATTTCGGGCGCTGAGGATCAGAGGCAGAATTAATGTGTTTTGCGGTAAAAAAAAAAAAATGGAAGGGGTGTCAGGAAACACGTAACTGACGTGTCGCGCGGAGAGAGAGAGAGAGAGAGGGGGGGGGGGGGGTTGAAAACGGTGGAAGTTTTTGGTCTTATGACGAATTTTCAAACGTGCCGTAAAAAAAAATTCAGCGTTAAAAATACTCAAAAGTGGAACATGAAACTTTACACACACACACACACACACACACACACACACACACACACACACACACACACACACACACACACACACACACACACACACACACTACCGCGTGCATGGACTACTAGGTGTTTATATATGTAAACATATGATATCAGAGAGAGAGAGAGAGAGGGATCTGTGAGTCTTGGGGGTGGGGGGTGGGGGGGGGGGGGGTGCTTGTGGGTTTAACGCCCTTTTCCATTACGTAAGAGTGATATCAAAAAACAAGATGTCAGTCAAAGGAGCAAACAGCCAGCACAGCTCTTACAATCTTAGTTCCTCGCAGGGATCTTAACTCCAGACCCACCAACTCAATATCCCGACGCCCCGGGCTGGTGGCGGTGGTGGGCCGGGGGAACAGGGCTGGGGAGGGGTACTTGAGAAACTGAGATCATGTTTTGTGTGTGTGCTGAGATGTGTGTGTGTGTGTGTGGGGGGGGGGGGGGGTACTGAGAAGGGGAGAGGGGACATTTTAGCTTGATCTGAAAGCTCCAGGCTCCTCAAATTTTCAGATTTGTAGAACTAAGGGGGGAGGGGGGCGGGGGAGGGCTTGGGGGTGGGGGTGGGAGGGGGGTGGGAGGGGGTAGGAATGGGGGTGGATTTTAGCTTGATTTGAATGCTCCAGGCTCTTCCAGTTGTCATAGATTCACGCCCCGACACATTTGTCACATATGACACGTGTAACCCGTACCTTGATTGTCCTTGAGCATACACGTATTCTCCCTAAACATATGCATGAGCCAATTCATGAAATTGGGTAAAGCGACCACACATTACACAGTTACAATGATTTTTTTCCATTAAAGTTCAAAGCTCCCAACAAAAAGCTTTCCGAAGTGTGAAAAACTTTTACAGAGTCGACCGTGCAAGCACAGTCAAGTCTGTCATAGATGCAGAGTTTTCAGCATCCCTGAAACCCCAATAAAAGCCAAGGGCAGCCTGATTTCACAGCTCAGTTTGCGTTTTGACACTGAGCGAGAAAGATCGTGCGGCACTCAACATACGCTAGACACTGTAGCGATGTGTCTCATTCACTGACCAAAAGCCAAATAATATGTCAAGGCAAACTCGTGCTCTCGTTTTATTAGGGTCTCCGAAGCGCTGAAAACTCTGCAGCTGTGACAGAGTTGACTGTGCGTGCACGGTGGACTCTGTAAAAAATTTTCACACTTCGGAAAGCCTTTTGTTGGGAGCTTAGATCTTTAAGAGTAAGACAGAATAATTTACGTCACCACATGACGCGGTTCCACCTGGTACGGGAATGGGGACGAAGAAGCAGTTGAGACAATCGTAAGCCTAGTTCTAGTTCTTTGCGTACGGAGGCTTCGAAACGGACCTGCTGACTTCTCCAAGCCTATGGCGCAAAGCGAAGCACTTCAGTCAGAGATGCCACGTGAAGCATTTGGACTGCGAATCGATGTCAGCTTTCAAATCGAAGAAATGAAGGTATACACCACACTCGTTTGTTGATTTCGAACTAAAAACTGTTCGTTACAACGTCGAAATCAACAAACTCGTGTGGTGCACTTTCCGTAATCGCGGGCACCTCATTGTGAAATCTGTGTGTGTGTGTGTGTGTGTGTGTGTGTGTGTGACAGCTTCGGTTTTGCTCCACGTACATAAAAATTCCCCATTCCAGCTATTTTTTGTTCTCTCTCTCTCTCTCTCTCTCTCTCTCTCTCTCTCTCTCTATATATATATATCAATGACCTTTTGGTTAGTACTAAAATCAGCAACAGACCGGCCCCTTTCGTCGTCTATTTCTGTGGGATGCCATCATTCTAATGCTATTTTCTACACCACCTGAGGTCAGTCTACGTTCAGTGATGCTTCTATTCATGGAATTACACACCAAGTCTCGGCTCAGAAACCACGCTCACAGCATCGTATGAGAGGGATGGCGGGCGAAAAAAAATGTCTTTTCATTGGAACTAGGTTTGGTTCTTCATATACGTGTACATTGAGACCCCCCCCCCTCTCTCTCTCTCTCTCTCTCTCTCTGAGATTTGTTTCTCCTTGTTCTTTCTTGCATTTCCTTTTGGGGAGCCGGGGTGGCCGAATGGTAGAGCGTTGGACTTTTAATGCTCGGGTCGTGAGTTCGTATCCCGGCTGGGGCCAAATATTTGTGCTGGCTTGTTCATCGTTGCACCGTCTTTGATATCACCCGTATGTGGTGGGAAAAGGACGTTAAACCCCCAAACACCCACCCACCCTCTCTCTCCCTCTCTCTCTCTCTCTCTCCCTCTCTCTCTCTCTCTCTCTCTCTCTCTGCTTATCAGTCTGTCTCTGTCTCTCTCTTTTTTTTTCTTTTTTTCTTTTTTTGTTCGTCCCTGGTACGACCACCTACACACTGTAACGGTCGCCGTCCAATTTCGGCCGGCCTCGCCCCGTCAAGCACAGACAGTCTCCCACACACGTCCGTTGCATCGGCATTGGGGGGTTTCGTTTTTGTATCGATTATGCCTCCCCGCTGCCTTTTTTCCTTTACCGTATTATCCCAGCCACCCCCGGCTTCCGGTTCCTCTCGTCTTAGAAGTAAGGCAGGCAAAGGGGCGTAATGCAATACCTGCACCGATTCCCCTCTCAAAGTAGTTAAAGCGGCAAATTCCAAGATTTTACGAGGATTCGCAAAAGCCGCCAACACGCACGCACGCACGTACGCACGCACACAATCTTCCTCTGCATAACTACTTTACTAGACTTTGTTTACTTTACTTTGTTCAGACCCCCTGATGCCCATGACAGCTACCATCAGCTGACAAGACCAGACCAGGTGATCATCTTCCGCCTCAGAACTGGACACAACAGGCTGAGACACCATCTGTACAGTAAGATGCGCCTTGTGCCATCCCCGATGTGCTTCTGTGGAGAGGCAATGCAGAATACAGAACACATCCTACAAGACTGCAGGAACTTCCAGACCCTGAGGGAAGCGACTTGGCCACAACCAGTCTCCCTGCAACAGAAGCTGTACGGGCCGGTGGAAGAACTCCAGAAGACCACCAGATTTATCTCAAGTACCTGTCTCCCAGTGTGATCATGGCGATCGAGAAGAAGAAGAAGACTACTTTACTATTTTAGAACTACTTTATTATCCCTTTCGGGAAATTCGGGCTGCCCCCCCCCCCCCCCCGGGGGGAAACGCGTCGCCGCGGTGCAGCGCCAACCAGTACCTATCCTATTTTTTTTATATATATTTTTTTTTTACAATTTTGTAAAGAGAAGCAGAGGGGTAGACTAAGAACAATACGCATCGAGTTGAATCGACACACACACACACACACACACACACACACACACACACACACACACACACACACACACACACACACACACACACACACACACACACACAATATCTTCCTCTACACAACAAGATAAGAAAAGAGGCAGACGAAGAACGATAAACATCGAGTTGAATTGAGCCTTGTAAGGAAAACGCAACAAAAGTAAACAGAAGTTAGTTCAAGTTGTTGCCTGATTGATACAACGACCCCCTTCTTTCAAGTCGACAAACCGAAATGTACTGGAAACACTATACACTCGGTGCTACTCACATAAAGTTTAAAATGGAAACGGGGAGCCGGGGTGGCCGAATGGTAGAGCGTTGGACTTCTAATGCTCGGGTCGTGAGTTCGTATCCCGGCTGGGGCCAAATATTTATGCTGGCTTCTTCATCGTTGCCCCGTCTTGGATATCACCCGTATGTGGTGGACAAGGACGTTAAACCCACAAACACCCACCCACCCACCCTTGAAATGGAAACACACCGCCTTACCGTTTCAATTCAATTCAATTCAATTCAATTCAAAATACTTTATTGTCTGTTTAAGAGAGACTCTAAAAACAGAAAATCTTCTTTGGCCTCACATGATGCTCTGTCACAGAACAAGTTTGCACCTTAAGGACCGAGTCACCCGAGTTTGCTTTTGTTTGTCGGAGTGAAGGGGGGGGGGGGTCCCCCTTGGTGTGTCCCATGCCACGAGCCTTTTACAGTTGAACACTTTTTAATCTCGGGTACGGATCTCACTGAGATCCGTGCCAAACATTATTGTGCAGACTCACTGAGGGTGCTGTTCAGGGATGTCCCTCCCCCCTGACAGCATCTTCAGTTTCCTGAGAGAGTCAAACCTTTTCCATAAAATACAGTCCTTCTTTTATAACACAATCTGTGATATTGTTTTTAGTCCTGAAGAAATCAATCTTGTGCGGGGTCTCATTTAAGCTGCACAGATTTTAAATATATATTTACATCCTGTTTTACCGCATGGCTTTTATTTTTAATGACCTTGCAGAGAAAGACTTTACCGCTGAGTCGCGAAATAGTCTCTGTTGCTTGCGCGGCGTAAAACCCTAACTAACTAACTAACTAACTAACTAACTAACTAACTAACTAACTAACTAACTTGTCGGCATGAAAGGAAGGACCCGTTTATCAACCACGATATGACTTTTACTGCTGTGCAAAGATACGTGGATTCTCTTGTTTCAGAGAAATGGCTTTACGTGAGTGCAATTGTCATCGTAACTTTGGAAGAGAGGTAGTACTGGGAACTCACCTGTCAGTCTTGATTGACCCCCCGTGAGTAATGTTGCGCCGGGGTGCTTTAACCCTTTCTACGCTAGTCTGGCACCAGATGCCTGGATCCCGTGGTGAGTGCATCATGTGGGCCGAATGATTTTTTTTTCTGCCCCAGCTCTTTGCCAGTTCCAGTGGTGTTCCTCTCAGGTAATGGGTGGAATCCACGGAGGGCTCGGAAGCTGGGGCATTTCTTATCATGCATGACGATGGAGATGAGGATGATGGTAAGATGATGCTATGGAGGTCCGTGTGGTTCGGGACTGCGGGACAGGACCGCATTCTACGCTTCCTGTCATAAATATCCCGGCATTAACCAGGCCCGGGAACTACGGCACCTGCGGTGCCAGTCGTGTAATCATCCACATAATAAGACGTGTCATACCAAGGGAAGCACATGAAAAGTCGCACCCGTCAATGGTTCCGAAATATTCTACGACACCGGGTCTCCCGGTCCATTGTCCGAAGTGCTAACCACTACACTACGGGGGGCCGAATGATTTTATATTTAGGGGAAGTGTTGCTTGGATATTGTAGTTTACTTTCACATTATCTTCAGCGAGTTGCCAAGGAAGCCTGGCAGCAGACATGCTGGAAAGGGAGGTACCTTGTAAACAAACAATTACGACTGAAGTCGCATCTCGGTAAGAATGAGTTAAAGACCTATCTTCCAACAATCTTATACTCACAAAATCGTTCTGAACTATTTTGGTAGTCTGCACAGACACCTGCACCTGCACAGTGACAGCATCTTACAGGCTGACACTAAGCCATCAGAAGGATGCATGTGACGCAAAGCTCGAGGTGTCAGCTAATTGTGTATGTGCGTGCGTACGTGCGTGCGTGCTGTGTGTGTGTGTGTGTGTGTGTGTGTGTGTGTGTGTGTGTGTGTGTGTGTGTGTGTGTGTGTGTGTGTGTTAGGGGCAAATAAAACACTGATTCCCGATTCATGGCCTGGCCGGTACGTCACTATTCACACCACGTGGACACACAATTATAGCACGCCAACTGTTCCTTTCTCAGGGAAACATGACAGGAGCCCGTCTAGTACTAACAACACATGGGACTATTTAAAGCGACTAGTCCCAGTGTGTGTGTGTGTGTGTGTGTGTGTGTGTGTGTGTGTGTGTGTGTGTGTGTGTGTGTGTGTGTGTTTTCAACTGTAGCTGTCACAGAAACTTACATAAATATACCAGGTTAAAACATATAGATTCTGGGCCTGCATGTTAAAGTCGGGCTTAGGGAGTTTAGCCCCGTGTCTAACCTCGAACTAAACTAGCTCTAGGGTTGAATTTTCTGTTGTTTTTGTTTTACATCAGGAAGCGGGTCCATTCCATCAAGGTGCCTATGCCGTTATAGAAGAATTTTTGTCTTTCTTTCTTCGCTTCTTTTTTTTAAATTTAATTTTGTTTTGGTGTTTCTTTTGTCCTAGTCTGGGTTAGGCCTGTAGCCGTGGGTTAAATTAAACTCAAGTTTTACGTACGGGCCCTGGTGTCTTTCTGGTGGCACACAAGTCTTTTGCTGGTGTAAGGAGAAAGAAAACCAACTAGATGTTGGCGCTAGTAAAGTCTTCTGCGTTGGAGACACGAAACTAGGCATGTTTAGTAGGACTGACTTCGTAAGGGACTTCGCTGAGCAGCGTAACCCATTTACATGTAAATTAGGCACGTTAGGGGTATCATCAGCCAATCGTAGCGCGTTAGCCGCTCGCAGCCTCTGACGTGTGAGCCTAATTTACATATAAATTAAGTTCTTAAGTTTGTTAAGTTCTTGCACATGCCAAACCAATTTTATGGTTGTTTTTTTTGTTTGTTTTTTTTAAATTGGCTTAGAATATTAATTTTTCAGTTTTAGTTTGTTTCGTGCTGTGAGCCCAAAGACGATTTTCCATTTTATACCTGTTATTAAATGGACAATAAACTATCTTTTCTTTTGAATTTGAAGAAATGGGTTACGCTGTTCAGCGAAGTCGTCCTTACGAAGTCCTACTAACGTGCCTAATGTTTGGGTTTTTGGTAGTCCGAATTCCGAATCGGCTGACGGCAGTCGTAGGCAATAGAGTAACGATTAAGGGACGGAGCTTATAATATATTTTCAGTCTCTGTTTAAGACATCGCCATTAATAGCCGTTTATTAATTCATAAACTTCTTTCTTTCATTAGGGGAGACGCGGTGGTCGAATGGTAGGACTTCAATTGCTCGGGTCCTGAGTTCGTATCCCGGCTGGGGCCAGATATTTGCACTGGCCTTTTTCTCGTTGCCCCGTCTTTGATATCACGCATAATGTGATGGAAAAGGACGTTAAACTCCCAAACACCCACCCACCCTCTTTCTTCTAGTGGGGAGTTGGTTAGCCGAATGGTAGAGCGTTTATACTCTCAATGCTCGGGTCGAGAGTTCGAATCCCGGCTGGGACCAAAAAATTGTACTGGCCTTTTTTCTCGTTGCCCCGTCTTTGATATCACTCTTATGTGGTGGAAAAGGACGTAAAACTCCCAAACACCCACCCCCACCATTTCTTTTATTAGACACTATTATTCAGCATAATTATCTAACACAGTTTTGATTCTTTGATCAAGAATTATGTGACACTCCTGAGTTGGCTGGAGCCGTTTCAAAGCACGCGCTATACAGGCTAGGCTACATACAGCATACGCCTGTGGGTGTGAATGTCTAATCGCTTTCAGTCTTAGTGCTCCACAATATCTGCCCGCTCAATATCGCTTTGTGTACTGGAAAAACCGTGGGTGTGCTATTGTTTAGGCAATACGCACTTCCGGTGTCAATATTAGTGCTTTCTTGCCTCGACTCTCGCTCTTTCTCAGCTTCCAGTCTATATCCGCGCCGGGGGTACAATTGTTGATATCTAATCCTTTCCGAGCGAGCGTTACGAGCAATTAGTGCTGTGAATGGCAGAGCTGGTTTTACAAATCGCTAAAGGTCATATGTGTGTATCGGTATATTGTACACGAGCGTTAGGATTTTGCTCGCGTCCAAGCTATAAATATATTGTGGTGTACGCCGCCAGGTTGTAAACGTATGTCTGTAATTTCGCCTAAGTAAGGACTGGGAAAGAGTGTGGGTTGAAAGAGAAGCAGTGATATCAGTTCCAGAATGAAATGTCGAACGTCCTTGCAAAGATGACACAGTTAAAAAAAGACTTGTCTTTCCGTTTTCCGTTGTATCTTATATGTTAAAATCGTAGAGCAGGAGACAAAAAAAAGTAGAGTAGGTCACAGGGGCCTGATGCATGGAGATCGAGAGACTAGGACTTAAGACCGAGAATAGCTAGACTGTGTTTAGACTAAACAATTAGTACAACCAGGCCCAGGACTGAGGTGCGGCAACTGCAGTGCCGGCCGTGTAATCATCCACATGAAATAACATGGGAAGCACCCTCAAAGTCGCACCCATGAAGTGGAGGTGGGGTGGGTGTTCGGGGGTTTAACGTCCTTTTCCACCACATACGGGTGATATCAAAGACGGGGCAACGATGAAAAAGCCAGCACAAATATTTGGCCCCAGCCGGGATACGAACTCACGACCCGAGCGTCAGAAGTCCAACGCTCTTCCGTTCGGCCACCCCGGCTCGCCACCCGTGAAGTGGATGAGTCTCAGGCAGGTGGCAAAAACCTCTCTCGGCCCATAGCACGCCCGCTCTACATTGAGCTGACCAAAGTAGGAAAACTCCCGCTTGCCCTCGGCTGAGACTGAGACTCAAACCCGGGTCTCCCGGTCCATGGTCCGAAGTGTAAACCACTATACTAGGCCAGTTTTTAAAAAAAGTTAACAATTTTGTATATTTTCGCAAATCCCCGTGACTAAGCTGCCAAAGTGACGAAATTCTACAGGCTGAGTCTCTGACTTTCGACCCACTCATCAAGTCTGTATGCGCTTTCATCGATTTTTCTCACGAGAAAACAAAATGAATCGTCGTTCCTTCAGTTCAACTCAGTTTACTCAGATTTCAGCAATCAGCGACACTGGGATTGCAAACCGGTTGACAGCAAACGTAAAACGATTTCTGAGCAAGTCAAAAAAAAAAAAAAAAAAAAAAAAGAGGCGAAACTAGCACAGCTGAGCGGTTTGCACGAATCCTTCTATTGATCCGCACAGACGGAACTAAGTGTATGTCTGTCGTATATTGAGTATTTCGGGGACAGTGTCTGAGAACTGTCTACGCGTTTTCATCAGTCCTTGGAGATTCTCACGTAGGATTATCTCGAGGGACAGCTCCGTAGGGTTGACTTCGATACGGTGTCTAAGAAAGCTCTCTTAAGTAAGACTATATAGTGAAAACCGCGGTGCCATTGTAGAAACTGGAACGGTGAAAAACCTTTGCTTTAGATGGTTCATTTGACCTTCAGGCGAGGTCACCCCCCCCCCCCCAAACACACACACACACACACACACACACACACACACACACACACACACACACACACACACACACACACACACACACACACACACACAAACAAAACAACAAAACATTGGTACCAGCAGTCAATATGCATTGAGCAAGGTCGTCCAAACATGTATGTTTCACTTGACCTTCAGGCGAGGTTACTGAAAAGGCATTGTTTCCAGCCATCACTCTGCACTGAAGAAAGTCATCCAAAAATTTATGGATGAATGTCAGTCATTAAAAAAAAAAAAAAAAGGGCCGTGGTAAGGTTGCCTGGTTTTTGCGATTACTCAGTGACCTTCACCTTCAGTAGAATATATTCAAAATGATATGCCTGGAAAGGCCTTATCAGCGACTACCAACGAACCAAGCTTGTCGTTTCTACATTATGTAGTTTCTGAGAAAAAGCCAGTACCATGTCAAACCGGTACCAGACGTACCTATGTCGCCACAGCTGCAATCTCTTGCGCGTTACGTCATCAGAACGTGCGTGATGGACAGCCCCATGCTTTTCCTACGGGGCACGTTTTGTTTGTCCGCCAGCTATCCGCTAGGTATCCATGGTATCTGTATTGTCCTGGACTGGTATGCACGTCAGAACCGGTTAGCTTAAACGCGTTTAGAGCTTAAACACGGTTAGCTATACGGGCCCTAACCGCGTATAAACCCTAACCGGATTTGGTATGCACGACGCGCTAAACGGAAACGTATAGCTAAACGCCACGTTAAAGGTGAGATATTTATAGATTACTGGGAAAACCCGCTCCGCTGTGTGCTTTCGGTTTAATCCAACTACACGTGGAAGTTTCTGAAATTTGCAGCATGACGGAGAAAGTCGGAAAAAGGGCCAGAATAGGTAACTTCAGTGCTGAGCAAGTTAGAATACTACTTGAAGAGCTGCAAGTAGAACATATGACCGTTTTCAGCAGCCACAGCGCCACCATAACGCAACACCCTCGCATTGTGCACGCTATCTGGCCACTTGGCCACACAGTTGATGAAGACGAGGTCCGCGTCACAGAATAATGAGATCACCTGATAACAGCCGAAATGATCAAATCAATAATTAATTTATACTCACATTTTCTGTCTAAATATCACACACACACACACACACACACACACACACACACACACACACACACACACACACACACACGCATGCACGCACTGACACACGCACGCACACACGCACGCACGCACACACGCACGCACGCACGCACACACACACTCACACACACACACACACCCCCCCACACACACACACACACACACACACACATGCACGCACTGACACACGCACGCACACACGCCGGCACGCACACACACACACACACACACACACACACACACACACACACAACACACACACACACACACACACACACACATTCTTCTCTGTCGTCGTACGTGTCGAAGGGATTAGTACGGTCCCGGAAAATTCGGTTTCTTCGTAGAAGACGCCGCTGTCGTGCTTGGAAAAACAAAAGTGCCGCCATATTTACACGCGATTAGGCCCGCTATCGGACCCCCAGAGGTGCGATAACTTTAAACGCGAAAATCCGTATAGGACAGGCTAACCGGATTGACGTGCATACCGATTTTTCCCGCCTATCTGCCCGTATAGGGGATAAACGCGGTTAGTCCACTAAACGGACCGACGTGCATACGGGCCCTGGCCATCACGCGTGCCACGTTATACGCAAAGTGAAAGAGTTCCATAGAGCTTCAGTTGTCCAAGCTATACCCTCTCGATTTTCATCTTGGAAGGTCAAAGCTAGAACTGTATGGTAACACCGGCCCCCGTAGTATAGTGGTTAGCACTTCGGACCATGGACCGGGAGACCCGGGTTCGAGTTCCAGCCGAGGCAAGCGGGATTTTTCCTACCTAGGTCGGCTTCTACTCAGAGCGGGTGTGCTTTGGGCCCGATGGGGAGGCTGTTGCCACACAGACGAGTTCTCTCACTTCACGGGTGCGACTTACGTTGTCTTATGACCCGTCTTATGATGTGGATGATTACACGACCGGCATCGCTGGTGCCGTAGTTCCCGGGCCTGGTTAATGCCGGGATATTTATGACAGAAAGCGTGGAATGCGGCCCTGTCCTGCAGTCTCAAACCTAGAACTGTATAGGGGACTACATCTTCATCTCCATCATCATGCAATAAAAATTGTCCCAGCTTCCGAGTCCTCCGTGGGTTCAACCCATGACCCGGGAGGTACACCACTGGAGCTGGCCAAGAGTTGGGGCAGCAAAACAACAACAACAACAACAAAACTGTATAGTAGTAGTGCCTGCGAACCCACAATAGGCACAATATGCTTCATTTGGCAGACGTGGTACTTTGGGTTACACATCACTTACAGCTTCCGGGGCATGTAGTCATTCCGCAGTACAGAATTTTCGACCCTTTTTTAAGTTTGTGTGCAGAGTGTAAAAAAAGGCAGTCTGGGGCTGTTTGTCGGCTCTGTAAATAAGTTTCAGGTAATCGAACCAACAGTGAGAGATGAACCTGGCATGTGGGCTATTTGTATTCATGCGAGTCTGGCACAAGAGTTAGCAGACGACAGAGGCAAGAGGGGGTATGTGGTCGCTGCTAGCATTGCAAAAAAAAAAAAAAAAAAAGTGGACTATTGAAATTTGTTCAAATTTGCCCTACACGTGAGTCTTTGGCTGCTGGATTTTTTGTGATTTTCATGTTGAATTTTACAGCATTTCAAGTCTAGGGTGCCATGTGCAGCGTTATGTTTGACAGGAATATATAGCATTTTCTTTGAAATCCGTATCTGCATTGGAGCCGCATGACCCCATGATATGTATAGTGGTATGGTATGGTATGGTATGGTATGGTAGACTTCTCCTCGGCGCACATATCCATCTCTGCTGAAATGCTCACTGCGCCGCAGGGCTCAGTGGAGGACGGAAGCAGTGAAAGCCTGCTGAGCGCTACTTTATGTGCAAACCTCCTCCCTGCTATTCACTCTGGTGCGTGCGATAGTGTTTCTGTTTACCAAGACACCGGCCACAGCCTACTCTTCTTCGAAAGATGAACGTGGGATTATTAGCGTGCACACTTGATGTATGTGCGTGCGTGTGTACACGAAGGCGAGACAGGCACCGTGAACGAGTCCGTCTGCACGTGGATTTGACTCGATATGGTAAGGAAAAATCCCACCATATTCCTGGAAACCGGGGACTCGAACCAAGTAGCTCAGGATCCGAAGTCGGATGCCTTAACCACGGGACCAAAATGAATCCCCTGTGCAGAACTTGACATGCATGAGCGTAGATGGGTGGGTGGGTTTTTGGGGGTTTAACGTCCTTTTCCACCACATAGGGTGATATCAAAGACGGGGCAACGATGAAAAAAGCCAGCACAAATATTTGGCCCCAGCCGGGATCGAACTCACGGCCCGAGCATTAGAAGTCCAACGCTCTACCATTCGACCACCCCGGTGTAGGATCCGGTCCGGTCCCCCCTCTGAAGCAGTCCCCCGGGGGACCAATTCGTGGCAAAAACTGCTCTATAATGGTCCCCCCTTAGACATCCAGCCTCGTTTTCGACTGGTCCCCCTGGGCGATTTTGGTCCCCCCTCGCATCCAAAGTAGGCCCCCTCTCGAACTGGTCCCCCTCTTTTCTAACCAATGTAGAGCTATGTCAGTATTTATTTTTAACTTTATTGTTATAGTGTGTGTCAACTCAGTAGAAAACGTGACTCTGGATCTCTCTCACTCTCTCTCTCTCTCTCGGCATCAATGGGTTTATTCTTCGCCTCTCTGAGCCGTATGTTGTAGAATCTTTAACATACATATATAACCTGTGTATACAAAAATGTATTTTTCCATCGGTGTTCAAAAAATCAAAAGTTGTTCCCATCCAAAAATCTAAGGGCAAATGCACCACAGACTTAAACGATTATCGTCCAATCTCTCTTCTATCTGTTGTCTCTAAGCCACTCGAAAAACATATTCATAAACACCTTCTACACTACCTAGAGGAGAAGTCCCTTCTGAACGATTTGCAGTCGGGATTCCGGCCGAAGCATTCATGCCACACTGCACTGGCTCGTATAACAAACTTGTGGCTTAGTGAAATCAATAATAATAACATGTGTGGCGCTGTATTTCTCGATCTGAAACGAGCCTTTGATCTCATAAACCATCAAATTTTACTCAAAAAGCTTGACACTTATTTTAACTACAATAGTCCGGCCGCTCTTTCCTTTTTTCAATCATACCTTTGCAACAGAAAGCAGACTGTTTATGTAAACGGCACATACTCTTCTGATGGGATAATGGCATGTGGTGTTCCTCAGGGGTCGGTATTAGGCCCGCTGTTATTTTGCATTTTTATAAACGATTTACCTCTGCATATAACCGACTCCAAAGTTAGTTGTGATATGTTTGCTGACGATTCTACTATCCATTCATCCGGCACTAGCATGTCAAAAATAAATAATAGTCTACAGCAGAGTCTTCACGATATCTCTCGCTGGTGTGACCATAATAATATGATAGTCAATCCATCGAAAACAAAAAGCATGGTACTCACAACACGCCAAAAACACCAGCTCCATCCTTTGCTTCTTGATCTTTCTTATGACGCAACCAGAATAGAACAGGTTAGTAAGCACCGTCTGTTAGGGGTGACAGTGGATGACCAGTTCAAATGGCAGCCCCACCTCGACAATGTATGCAAAACTGTCTCGCAAAAACTCTTTTTGTTATCGAAGTTGAAGTCAGTTATTGACTTGAAGACACGGAAGCTATTTTTCAATGCGTATGTGAAGCCACATATTGACTACTCTTCAACTCTTTGGGATAACTGTGGTGATCTCCATCTCAAAAAATTAAATTCTTTGTATCGTCGCGCTTTCAAACTCATCCTTCCTGACACCTCCCTAACCACTGATGAAAAGATCACGGCTTCAGACTGTCTACCACTGGAAAAACACCTGGCCTTTAACAAATGCATCATGATGCACAAAATTATTAATGGTAAAGCGCCTCCTTACTTATCGAAACTGTTTAGACCTTGTGACAGCGGGTACAGCACTTCGAGGAACAGTCTCTTCGTCACACGCCCCAGACTAGACTTGTTCAAATCAAGTCTCTCTTACTCAGGGGCTACGTTATGGAATAATCTCCCATCTGTTGTTCAGTCTACGTACTCCCCTCATATTTTTAAAGCTAAAATTTATCATTATTTTTCCGCAAACTAACCTTTAACCATTCCTTTATTACCTTTCTAATAGCTTCCTCATGCGTCCTATATATATGCGTATTCTATGCTTCCATTACTTTTGTTAATGTTTTACTGCTCAGTGTGTGTTACCCCTGTGCTGTATTGGGTGTCACGCGTTGTAGCTATGCTCTGTATGTGAGTTACTGTGGGCACTGCGTGTAGCATGTGCTATGTATGTAATTCTATGTATGCTCTGTGGTGTGTGTGTGTGTGTGTGTGTGTGTGTGTGTGTGTGTGTGTGCGCGCGCGCGCGCGCGTCAAGGACAGACAGTAAGAGAGACCTGTGCGTCTATGTTCTCATCCTTGGAAAATAAAGTTTCAGTCAGTCAGTCAGTCAGTCTCTCTCTCTCTCTCTCTCTCTCTCTCTCTCTCGCCCCCCACACTTTCTCTCCTCCCCCCATCTCTCAAACACACACACACACACACACATTATGCACGCACGCACGCACGCGTGCACACTCACTCACTCACGCACGCACGCAAACACACACGCGCACACACACACACACACACACACACACACACACACAGACCTCTTTCGTTATATGTATAATTATTTTCATTTTTGTACAGAGATGTTATTCAAGATGATCTTGAACTGGGTCAAGGTTACAGTGTCAAATCTAAACTTTTAAAAGTGATTTAACTTCGTAGATTTGCCGTTCTATGTAGCCTATACTTTTGTTTTTTTATTTTCTCTTTTCTTTTTTTTTTGTGGGATGAGAAAACGGTCGCCACTAAAAAACAAAAGTATAGGCTACATAGAACGGCAAATCTACGAAGTTAAATCACTTTTAAAAGTTTAGATTTGTTTTCTCTTTTCTTTTCTTTTTGTGGGATGAGAAAACGGTCGCCACGCTTCTTGACACGTCACGTGACTCGTGTCAAACATGCCTATAATTATAAGTACACGACAATTCATTCCGTACTTGGGCCACCGAGGTTGAGATATTTGCTGCAGCCACCCTGTTGGACACGCCCGTGTATGTGTTCACAAGAGAGGCTCCAGGCCGACAACCTAGGTGGCTGAAATACGGGCCAGTTTGGCAATCGGCCCCATTGAAAACAGACAGAGTAATTTATATAATGAATCTTGGACATCACTTTGCTCCTGTTTTTGTGTCACTCCTTAGACCAGAACTGTTAGTCTTCTGCTGTTTTTGTTGTTTCAAGGGTCATGATTTGAGACACTGGTACTCAGTCTTGACTGTCTACTTGAAGTACGCTGAAAGCCAAAGGTGGCAACTAGTTTTCATGTCATGGACACTTACTTAATTTTGAAGAAATATTTTTTCTATGGCGTTGTATAGAAAATATTAGATACTTGGTCTTTGATGTTATTCTCTAAATGCTATTTCCAGTTTTAAAAAAAATGACAGGAAATGTGGACAGCAAAAAAGAACCAATGCAAAAAAAACAACTGAAAGAAACAAGAACACAACCAAACAAATAT